>JAODGC010045926.1:16155-30957 GCA_027574925.1 Ecitoglossa quadriceps | reverse complement strand
CAAGATTCACACATTTTGGGGCTGGTTTTAACGCACTTCCAAATAGTTTTAACAATTATCATACGCAAAGAAAGAAAGCGCAACTCTTAAACTATAAATTATCATCAACAGATTAATTCTGGTGCAATTAGTTTGCTCACAAACTGCAATTTTGTGGCACGTGTTTTGAAAAAAGTCCAAGATTCACACATTTTGGGGCTGGTTTTAACGCACTTCCAAATAGTTTTAACAATTATCATACGCAAAGAAAGAAAGCGCAACTCTTAAACTATAAATTATCATCAACAGATTAATTCTGGTGCAATTAGTTTGCCCCCAAACTGCAATTTTGTGGCACGTGTTTTGAAAAAAGTTCAAGATTCACACATTTTGGGACTGGTTTTAACATAGTTCTCAATTATTTAAAAAAATAAGATGCATAGAGAAAAAAGTCTTAAACTATGAACTGTCATTAATAGATTAATTCTGGTGCAATTAGTTTGTATAAATAAAACTAGGCCAGTTATATAATTTATTTCATACACAAGATAAAAGAAAATATAAATTTCTATTGCTTTAATACAGGTGGTGGTATAATTTGCTGCGGAAAGGAAATAACTTACATCATTCAAGATACTACCCTAGTGCACAGTGACTTTACACTGTGTTGATAACTCCTAAATTGCAGTATGTAATGATCACAATCACGAAATGGTGAACTAAAAACTTTTCATATGTCATTCTTGTAACCAATATTTGTGTGGATCTATTTTATTTATTTTATCCACAGAAAACACCGTGCATTAATTGATTTACGTTGCTATTATTTAACCGATTAGTTTACACACTTAATAAAACTGGAAGCGATGTGAATGTGTATCTTGCAACGGCTGAAGTGCAACTGGTAAACACTACACTGAATGTAAACAATAATAAACCAGATCGCTCGCTCGATACCAGGCTTATCTTGCGAGGCACGCAGGCCACAATTTGCCGACTAGTCAAATACGCGTCTGTTCTTCTCTAATACCTGCTGGTGGTTTTTTTACGCTGCTACACGCGAGTCTGTAATGAATTGCTTAAATTTTTGGCAAAGTAAAAGCATTACACGTAATTATTGAATTAGGATTGGCTCGATCTCTGCTCGACATTTTTTGCGTTTCTAGTACCAAGTTCAAGTTCAACTTGTAATATTTTGCGGACACTTTACCCACTTTACTTTAATTCTAGCTAACTAACCATTTATATAATATTTGAATTTAATTAATAAGACGCATAAAGTGAGTTGCATTAAATATGTGTTTAGTGGAACGCTCAGACACTTGGTAGCTACATCTTCACTTCACTCCTCAGTGATAGATATATTGTGTTTATTCCTCGAAATCTGCATATTCAAGAAATTTTTTTATATTACAGACATCTACTAAACTAAAGAAATCTATAATGTATCAGATCAAGCTATTGAAAACTATTTGATTGTAGCCAACGAAAGAATGCGCACCTAACTGAACGTTCCATATGCATCTAATTATTATTTCTCTCTCAGTTTTACTCATAGTGTTCAGACGCCTCAAAATATTTTGGGGAACATCATAAACGCATTTGTAAATATGCGATAATTACTTAGTTTTTATAAGGACTAATTATTTCTACCAAATATATAACACTTTTAGTAATAATTTGGCCAAAATCACTATAAATCCAAACTCATATGTTTTTGTTAAAATCAGTGATATTTATGCATATTTAGACTTGTTTTTGTTTCGTTTCCATACTTTATCTCTTTACTTTATTGTCCAATATTTAGTAATGGTTCCTTCGTGGTATTTTAAAAATTTGTTAAATAACAGCACTCATGTCGATTATGGATTCAATAATATTATTATCTTCTATTATTTGGCATTCGCAGAGACTAACAATATTGCTACTGATACCCGGCAACTAAAATACCTAATGGCAAATAACTCTTGAACTGTTTATGCAAATATACGCTCTTATCATCTCTTAAAATATATATCAACTAATCATGCTTTTGATAAACATGGCAAAGAACTTGGGCAAATAGTACATATTTTATGTTTTAGAAAACATTACATTCTTCATATAAATCACATATGATGTAATATTTTTCCCAGATATATTTGTAATGTCTGAAACTATTAGTTTTAAAAACAATTTGTTATATCACGCAAAAGTTGTACAGTGTAGCAGTAACAGGCGATTCAAAAGTTTGCCATCCACAAGTAAACGACAAGAACTAAGTTAAAGAACAAGGCAATAAAAATAACTTATTAAATACTGGATGTATTTGCAAGTTATTGTAAAGATGTGCCATGTTAGGAAACTTGGTCTTTGTCATATATTTGTGGTAGGCAAACGTTTGACCTGGGAGCGAGTGTTAGTTCCACATTCCAATACTGAAACTCAAAATACACGAGGGTTTGCGCTGCCTGGTTTTAGCTGCCAGGCGGTCAGTGATGGGAGGTCGGGTGTCTACAAACGGCATATGTATCCAAAAACTGAATCAGTAGCACACTAGGCAACGCTAGAGGGCGTTGCTGTCGAAACCAAAAGGTGGTTTGCATCCTTCCGAGCAAATGGTCTAGCTATCAGAGGATAAATGGGAATGATCAAGTAGACTAATTAGAAAAATTATGTAAATAAAAGTCAATCCTCTAAGAAACAAGATTCAAAACCTAAAATAGACTAGAAATATTTCTCGGAGGTAATATAATTATTATTAAAATGCAAATGTTTTTATTTATAATAAATAATATGATAATTGTATCATGAGTTGTGGATTCCAATTTCTCATTTGGCAGATTAACATGACTGCCCGGGATATAAGTGATAAGGCAATTGAGGTTTAGCAGGCATATTTATTCAAAGAGTACGAGTTGTGAACTAACTACATGTATTCTCTGCTAAGAAGATGGTAGAATTGTACTGCCTAAATTTGCACCGACACACAAACTAATTAAATCGTATTCAACGATGGACCACCGAATAATCCCGGACGGTAAACTTGGAATATTTAAATAGCAGCACTTATATTGCCTCATCAACCAATCAACTTGAGGGTACATTTTTTTAATGTGACTATTATTTTACCGAAATACATTTATTAACAACACCAAACCATCCAATTTACTTGAAAAAAATGGTACGACCATTGATAAATGGACTACTAAATGTAATTGCAGTTCTAAAGCAAATAAAATAAAAATATCTATGTTTTATATAATTCACATCTCTCCTTGTATTGCGTTTCATAAAGAAATCAAATTACCTTCCAGCTATAACACTCCGCCAACAACTTTAAATAAATAACTACCATTTTCTAAATATTGCCCATGATACTGCTTAGGTTTTTGTTGTCTGGCCTGAAACATATCTGCGATATTTTGCCCTCTTTATTTCACCTCTAATTATGAATTCCTCACAAATACCAGCTCATGTCATATGTTTCTTTAAAATTCTAGAGATATGATACATACCAAAAACATTCACAATGCAAACATATGCAAAATGTAAAATACTTTCATAGTCTACACTTTTATTGTATGCAATATGTCTTTTGTTGCAATATTCAATCATGTTTTATTAAAGTCCCATCCTTGCAACAGGCGAATACGAATTTATTTTGGTAAATAAAGGAAACGGACATGAAGATTAAAACTGAAATTAGAATAGATTAAGATAAAACCAAGAATTATTAATTATCCTCATCATTAGTCTTACTCATTTAGTACCGGTATGTCAGCTGAGGAATTTTCTGGTATATTACACTGTAAGCGTACTGTTACCCATGCCAGTCTTAGACTAACACCGTACTGAATCTCTGACTACTGGTCACCCAGTAGCTAAACCATGTTCTGGAGGATACGGTTTCGGTTTTAACTACAACCCTCCCTACGGAGGTGTTAGCATGATCTAAACCCGCGATCTGCTGACTTGCAAGCCAGCGTGTTGCCAAAGTGTGCTATCTGTCAGTGTTATTAATCATATAATGTTTCAAAGAATCGCAAATTAGTCTTCTTCAACTTCTTTATATGCATGCAAAACTATTGACTTCTCAAGTAAATTATTTCAAATGTATGTAGAAAGTACAAAAGACGCTCTAAGCAATATTTGCTTTAAATATATATTTAAATAAATAAATAAATAAATTATTAAATATTTGTTTTGATGCCAAGTAAATTATCTTGTAAAATGCATTTTAAATCAATGATTTATTGCTTATATGTGGACTACATTAGTTTACCGACATGAAAACAAATTAATAAATGTGCATTTCCAATTATCTTAAAACTTGATAATAAAATTGGCATAAAGCAAATTTTTAGCTTTGTTAATCTATTCAGAGATGTAAAGTTAATAAACATACATTAATTGGCATTCTACAAAACTACATAACTCATATTATGTTGTATTAGTAGTTTTACCGCTTTTGCTCGTTTTTCATCGCATGATTTGTAAATACATTCATATCTTTCATATTTAATATAATCATTTGATAATTTGATTAACGCTCTATAGTCATAGATTACCAAGCATATAGAGTTAATATGCTGAAAATATTGCATAAAAAGTGGTTGCAAAAATAACAAGTAGTTTGTTATAATTATTTTTGTTTTCAGTAATTTTTTTGAATTGGGAAACAAATAGTAGACCGAAGGAACCTACCGAGTTGGAACCCCATATCCATTAATTCTGCAACCACAACTTGTGAAGTACAAGTTGGGGCGTTGTTGGGATGGATTGAGGCTTTTTGTGTGCCGATTGTGGATGTTTTACTTACAACTCCATTTCTAAAAAATTCGTACAGAATGAATAATATGCACCTGATATAAGATTATTTCTTGCGAACCCCAAAAGACAGTGACCATTATATAGTATTAATCAATTGTTAAATTTTTCTATGCACCCGTTGGCTTCAGCAGCACTTCTATTTAGGAGTATATAGGACCTATTTTTGTGACAATTATCATTTTCCGCTCATACTAATCATATCTGTTTTATATTAATCAGCAAAAAGGTGTATTTGCTTCAAGATAAATAATTGCAAAAACAATTTTTGCAAATCTTGCAGGATTGATACATAACTTTGATTTGTCTCACATAGATGTCGTTGGTAGGACAACCCTTAAATTTTCCAACCCTTAAGTTGCAGGAAATCCTGCCGCCATGTAGAGGGCGTGCGTGGATGCGCCTCGATCGTGCGCTAACGGGAGTAAGGGAGTATTGAACCGTAGTATACTATTTCACCGCCATAGTCAATTACCACCGAGCACACGCGTTGCAATGCATTCGTAGTGCGTCCGCACGCCACCATCGTCAAACCCAGCGCCTGCCCGTCTCCGAGTCAATTACACACGCCGCAACCGCCCGGGTCCCATTTGGCGGCAGTTTTCATTCAACATTCTGGAAATAACGCGCCGCGTCGCACCCGTACCATTCGGCATGCAACAGTTGCCAAAGTAATGAATAATAAGTAGTGTAATTAGTGCAGAATATGATGTGTGATGTGGTGAGTGCTTTAACGGTCCCCAGGGTGGGATGTGTGTGAACGGTGGGCCTGGCGGGGCCACCAGGAAGTACACAGCGCGTCATGGGGTATTGGTGCGAGGCATTTGGGCTGCTTGCCCTGCTGGCGCTCGTCAGCGGCGTCGTCGACTCTGAGGATAACGCGAAGAACCAATTTGAAGCTGCTTTTCAAGGTAAGACACAAGCATGGATTAATTTCAGCAGCTAATCTGAAAAATCCACTCAAAATCCGAAATACCTAAAAGAAACAAAACCTTCCATCAGACGAGCTTAAAAATGTCACATTTACCTTTCTATTCAAATAGGATTTGCACAAGAAAATATGAGGTACCACACCAAAGCCCCGCATATAAATCCTTAGCAAACTTTGATAGAACAATGTAACAAAGTTATAAATCAAATAAAAAAAAGTTTGCGATTTAATATAAAGAAAAAAATCTTTCTGCGAGTTTATTATTCGCACAACAAAATGTACCTCACAGCATTAAAAATATTTGAAGATAACATTAAAACAAGGATGTTTTGAATAAAACAAGTTAATTGAGATTTGAATGTTGCAACCATGGAAGTGCCGAATTTAGCAAGAAACACCTTGAGCTAATGAAGTCCACAAGCGTTGCGTCTTGCGTCATCCGCGCCTGCACTACCGCCTCCTGGATCTGCTTTGTGTTTGCATAATTAATTAAAACGAATATGCTTTTACTGCGCGCACAATAGTGCACCCTGGTTGCTCTTCATCACCTCGTGTGTATGTTAAACAGGATACCATCAACTCATCAACTAAGACTTCTAAGCGGAGAGTTAATCGTTTAGGTCTCTGGCTAGGAAAACGCACATTAAAATAATTAACCAAGCATACAATCATTACCTAGGTACTACAACTTGAACTCTTTGTGGTTTATATTTTACAAAACGTGTTTACATTTTTAGAATTAATTGCATATTGTTCAGTTTCATGCAAATTGACAGGTTAACTTACTTCCAGATGTATTAAACTTACATCAACCAAAGTACTTTTTTCACTATTGGGATGCGGCACGAAACAAAATACAAGAAGGAAATGTTTAAATCATGCCCGACGTATTTCCCATTGTCGAATGGACAATATCGTATTACATTCTTCACGTTCACGCTGACTGTCCCACGACACAAAATCGAATACATCCGGCTTTTTTGTGCGAATCACAAAAATATTACGCTACCATTCCTCAACATCCTTTATCAATTTATAAATTTCACAGTCTGTGTTGGCATCAAAAGCAATTCGCAGAGAAAAATGTGTAGGCATCATTCTTCAAAAAAGAATCCAATCAAATACGCTCGAACAATCATCATAAGCCCATAAATCCTTGTTAAATGCGTTACTGCAAACAATAGAATATCATAGAAAAGATAAAATTATTGAGTCATCATTTTTAAAACGATTCAACTTTTAGTAGAGTATCATGGATAGAATATTATAGTTTGACATTATATTCATCAATTAAATGCAAAATAATTAAAGTGTTTCTACACAAGTTGAGATTTTTACAAGCAGTATAATATGTTATGTATTTATACGCTGTAAATTTATTAGCT
This sequence comes from Ecitoglossa quadriceps, assembly GCA_027574925.1. Classification (NCBI taxonomy): domain Eukaryota; kingdom Metazoa; phylum Arthropoda; class Insecta; order Coleoptera; family Staphylinidae; genus Ecitoglossa; species Ecitoglossa quadriceps. The sequence continues at coordinate 23,853 of JAODGC010045926.1, read as the reverse complement.
TCTATTGTTTTTATAAAAATACTTTAAATTGCTAGGTTATGTTACTATATACACACAAAATAAAACCATTGAATTTTAGTAGCTGCTGACAATTGAATGTATTTACCTGAAACTTGATTGTGCAGTTCTTTCTGAAAAGGCTTAGAGAAAAGAAAATTTTCTAAAACTTGATTTGTTTGATTTGTTTAAGTTGTGCTATTAGTACTGTGATGACAGTTCCTATCCAACTCTTCGAAAACATTCCGAATGTATCCGAATTGGGGGTCAAACTGAAATGACAGTAGTAATGAGGTCAAACTCACAGTTGCGTTTATTTGTTTTCTCAATTGTTTTTCACGAATACTATCAATTCTATGATGTTTGTAAATTGTTGTATACTTTCCAACTGTACCCACCTAATAGCAACAATTTTAATACTACCAAAATGTCAATGAGCTTTTACCCAGGAGAACCAGGATTTGCTTTGCAATACCCTAGAAACAAATAAGGTAGATTTATTTCTGGGGCAGATGATTAAAATTAAGTTATCGTTATTATCATTTTATGCCAACGCGTAGTTATAAATTTCAATTAAAGTGAATAAAATACGAGTATCACAAATTTTAAATTTTGCAGATGCATGCAGCTTAATTATCAGCAATTTGCAGAAATTTACGAGATGGTCCGAGGGCTGTCTAGGGTCGTGCGATTATAGTGATTAGGAAGAGTTGCAGCTCGCACCCTCAACCATTTCAAATATATTATTTCCTCCCTTAATTAATTTTTTACGTCCTTCCCTGACAAACGTTGCGTGGTATTTTTCTGCATACCACTGCGGATATTGTTGAAACTTCTTTGAATTCTATCACAACACCGCAAGTAGCAAGCTCAGCCTGAAACTCTGATATTAATTTTCTGCATGTGCACCATGCGGCATAAAACTTTAATTATTTAATATGCATGTAATATATGAATTTATTTAAAGTCGTCATTTTCGATAGAATTATTTTTGCCCCACAATTTTCATATGTAGACTAGCGCGAGGTTATGTTTGACATTAAGAACAAGGGTGAAAGATATGTTTGGTCGGTTCAAGATCATTCCATGTGCCTTTATACAAAAGTCTAATATGCGGCAGTGCGTGGGTAATATTTCTCCCTGGGAAAGTGCCTAGACTGCACGAAAATTCAGTTTCCATCTGACTGCGTCGGCGGCGTTGCTCTGCGTGCGCGTTGTGCATAATCTTGAATAATCAGCATCAGTCAAAAGAGTCATACATGTGGTCGACGGGGCTACGTAGAAAGCGACAAAAACACATGAGATATGAAGCGATGGCATACCTCTCAACAACGTTGTAGGAACACGGCCCTTTGATGCCATCAGAAGTGACGGAAGAACACTTGAAAGGACTTACCGCGAATACTAATCATAAGAATGCTCGCTCGCAGACCTGTTTACCCCGCGGTGCGATAAATTAGAAATTCTTTTTGATGACTTCAGCACTCTGCATCATGTTTAAGCTGTGTGTGGCGTTTCATGATGCACAGACTGCATCAACTTCCGAGTGCTCACAATGTGGTCGTCTTTTTCTTTCATCATCCTTCTTTGTTTTGGTGTATAACTAAAAGTGTCGTCCACACAGTTTTGTTTGTTTGAATACAGAAGGATTATATTACTACTTGTGGAAGATACTGTTATTTGTATCTGTGTATATATAAAAAGTGAGTAGTAATTTTCCCACAAAGCCAAACAGTCTCTAAATGTTATTTATGTAAACCCTGTGGGAGTTGGTAAGGTTCTAGCAAGGCTTCATCAATATAACCTCTACTAGGAGTAGCCCATGCCATTTATAAAATTACTACAAATCGACGAGGGGGGATTCTCGACCACAATGGGAAACATATTTAAAGGCACAATAGTAATAACCGCCCTCTGGCGTTGTTTATCCTTGGGGAGTATTCGTATTCTTTCTGCTGACGTGACTTTAATGAGATAAGCAACAAACAATCTTTCAAGGATGTCTGCAATCTTAGTTCTTAAAATATTACACAACTGGTAAGAATTATAAATTTTACATGCAAATAACTTTCCAGTTGGCGCTTTTCTCCTAACTTTAGTTGGTGACAAAATGTTCCCTAAACTAATAAACAACATTCCTTAGAAGTCCATTCATAATACAAGATGAGCAAGTTGTCAGCCTAGAAAACCAACTAGCTGCATTTCAGGAAGAGCACGTATCTGCGATTAACATACGAATCGTGTGTATTGCGCACAATGTGAAAGCGCAGCAAATGCGGACGTGCGGGTGCATCAACAAAGCGCTGGAAAAGCTCGGGCGCCGGAATAATTCATAAGCCAAGCCACTTGTGCAGCCGGCTGTGGATAGAGAATACAGGCGGACAGTAGAATCTTCTCCGGAATGCAATTGGAGAGGCGAGCAACTGCTACGAGGCGCTTAACTTACAAAACGGTGCGTTTTCCGAGCTGTAAATATATGGATGGCGCGCGGCGAGCACGTCGTTAGCCAAGCGTTAAGTGAAACAAGCGACGTTAACAAATGCGTGCGCATCGTGAAACTTTTTCATGTTTTCCTGTACTTAATCAAGCTGCGTTTCTGATGATTGCGAAGAAAATGTTGCGCAAAATAATATGAAATGCAAATGACATTTGAATATCATTCAACTAAGCGTTTATATTGTCGCATTTAGTTCAATATTCAGTGACAATTTGGAATGGAAGCTTGAAAAAAAAGGTATTCGCTGAAAGGAAGAAATAAAGAGTGAAATATGGAAATTCCTATTCTTCATATTCACACATTTCATTTTACCACTCATCAATTCAACCGACTAAATTGCGTTTCCATGTTAATGCAGCTCAAAAAATGTCATTTATTCAAAATATTTTTTGTGTTTTAATCAACACTGGATCATCTGTGTAATGAGTTTTTTTTTCGCAGTTTCTGTAGAATTTTTTATTCCTCTTCTCATATTACAAGAAGCCTTGAAGCATCGATATCACCGCTGAGTTTCTTTCAGTTTTCTCCAGCTACTTAAAAGTTTTTTTTTTGACTTTGGTAATACCTAGTAATAACGAACTTAGCCGAGTTTTTAGTAAACCCACACGGCAAAAGCATGAAGTAAAAGTTCCAATACAAAAGGTAATGTTGTTTATTTACGCTACTAGCGCCACATAGGGCTAAATGTCGCAGAATACGCTTCGGCTTATTTCGGTAGCTGAAGTCAGAAATACCAACTTAGACAATTGTACCAATTCCAATCGGGTATATTTTTGTTGGAATATTTTCAAAAATTAATTGCAAAAAAAATTTCGCGATTATTATTGAAAACTATTTGGATTTAAATCTTTTATAATGTAAACTAGTAGTGTTGGTTATTTAAATTCTATTTTATAAGACTGTTTCATTCCATCCAAGTCAGAAATGTGCAAAAAGTAGGTGGTTGGCACCACATAAACTAAATGACAGCCACCATAAGCTTTATAGTCTACCTAAAAACAACAACAAACTTTACTCACAGCTACTCTACATTCTTTACAACGGAAGAGCCTTAATTTTCTATCCGTCGCGCCTTCCTTGCTCACTTTTTTCACAGATCTGCATCGCTTGACTCTTGGCTTCATGTCTAAAGCTTACTGTCATCATAATAAAATCTGAAATAAAGCAAAGAGACACCTAATTTACAACACGACATTTGTCTCGCCAACTTAGTGTTGTGCATAAATGTTGATTCAAATAAAAAATATGCAGTGTTCTCGCTCTTGGAAAGTTAGACATAAAAATGAAAAGTATTTTATTCCGACTCCTTCGCAATTGCATCACTTTTACATTTGAGAGAGTGTGTAACTATTACCTTCTATAGGTATATTTCACCGGGAGTTTTCAGGCTCTTTCAAGCAGTATGAATAAGATTATTCGCAACGGTTGGGCTTCGAAGTTTACCTTGAGGCAGCAGAGGGGCTTTAAACGGCAGAACGTCTGGAGCACACGTCGTAAAATGTAACTCGGACTAAAGAGGAAGAAGAAGCTGAAAAAATAATCAATACGTGGTTTGGGAGATGGAAAGAAAGCATAGACTTGCGTTGTGCGCATTGACCATAGTGAGGATTGAGTTGAGCAGAAAGCAAAAACTAACATTCGCCATTGACTTTTATTTCATTCGAATGGAATTAAAAGGCAACACAAATTTTATTTGCTTTACAAATAGTAGCATATTTATGTTAAACTCTAAGAATATCACAACATATCCAAATAAATATATTTCCATTTTATGTACGTACATTGTCATCGTACACAAGATGAATACACTCATAATTACATTGCCAACACGATTAATTCCTGCATTAGCGTCGTTAGCGTGTACAAACGCGTAGTGCATGTCATTACTGCATGACGGAATTTAATCTGCTCACTGTTCAGTTCAATCCAGTTTGCAACGAATGCACACTAATGCCTACTTGTATCTTCATGGCCTGCATATCACTTGGTATTTGCCGGGCAGTATTTGGAAAATGAATATATCGTCCTACATTGTTTAGTAAATTTCACAAACAAATCTCTCAACTGGCAGAAGTGGAAACAGCCTCTTTCCCGAATGGCAGCATTGAAGTGCATGTGAATGCTTAGAAAGGACATAGGATTTAGGGCGGGTGAATAAATAGACAAAGCTGTATCTGGTGGTAATGCAAAGCTTTCCTGCTACCGAGCACACTCTTACTGCTACTTCTAGATATACACTCAAAACACAATGTTAATCCACTAACACACTAATTTACAAGTAAATTCTACGTTTATTCTATTTTCTATATTTGTAAAACCCAATTACGAACTACAAGTTTTTGTTTACAATTAGGTAGTGATTTTCAAGCCACCAAGTTTTGTTTTTACAATCAAGCAAGCAATATTAAACAACAATTTATAAATATTGTATTAATTTCAGGGATGTTAAATTTACTAATTATCTTGGCTTAGGTTAAATCAAAGATCAATGTTTGTCTATCTCAGCACAGAGGGCGCTTCCTAATAAGTTTCTCAAATGAGAAAGAACGAATTTGGATCCAACAACATCTTGACTAATAAAGCCAGTGACAGAGTAGGATACGTCGTACATGATTTAGATTTCATTTCTGGGTCTAATTAATTTCTTAAATATAATAGCATTCTTAGAGTCTGTATTTATGTATTTTCACAATTCTTACCTTATTGGAATTCTGTCGTATTTTTGTATAAAAATTTGCCTATGTAGGCAAAGTAAGAGTTTGGTGGGTTGCCTATGACATGAAAAATGCTAACCTCTTACAATAATCCCACATAAGAGAAGGAATAGATCTTAAAACGTATAATACTATTTGCATCCTAAAATTATACGGATATGAGGACTGACACATCTTAATAAGTAAGACACGTTGAGGTAAATACCTCACGTGTCTTTACAAATGAGTTGTCAGCAGTTGATAGCTAGGGTACAATGCAAGGATATATTTTGTGCACAAATGTTGTTACAGTTACCTAGCTCTGTCATGGCCGCCCGAGTTCACTTATTTTGCTAACGTAGATGTAACGTAATGGATGTGCAGTGTTTGGGATAAACAAATTTTGCCTCAGAAGCATGGTGCTTTGTGCACCAGTAATGCAACTCCTCTAATGGGCTAATACAACTTGCTGTATATTGATGCATTTAGTGTGACAGATGCTTAGTGAGCTGTGTGCTTAGCTCACTTCCGACCTCTGTGGAATGCAGCATAAACATTGTTGACACAAGAATAATAAAGACAAATATAATTCGGAGTGAAATACAATGGGCATCCACATACTAACATATGACTAAAGAATAAATTATTATTCTGAGGAAATGGATATTAAAGATGAATTAATTGTTGTCCACTGTTTTCTTCCGCCATTGAGGTTATACAGCGTATTGTATATTTAATAAAAATCAACAAAGGTAATTACTGTGTTTGCACTAAAGAAAGTTTATTTCAACGCTTTCCAAATTAAACTATTTGTGTTTATTCTCAATAATAATCAACTAAAATTAATTTCGTTCTTCATTATGAATTAGGGCAGTCTATTTGAAATTGGTGATAGAGATACCCTTTTTTTTCAAGCATGTAGCACTGTCATATTACAACAAAGTAAGAAAAACATATTTTCTCTTTCCCCCTAAAGTTGGTTTGCTACTTTTGAGGGAATGTTCAATTCTGTTTCCTGTTATGACAAAGCTAATTTCCAGTATAGATCTTATTAGCAATTTAAACAATATTAAAGAGGAGTATGAACAATGCAACCAGGCCGGTAGCGCACTTGGCTTACAAGTCGGCAGATCGTGAGTTTAAGTCCTTCCAACGCCTTTGTTGGAAGCAATGTAGGTAAAAGTGAAAGGAGGTTTTCATTTCTTCCGAACAAGCCACCAGTGACTAAGAGTGGATCAAAAACAGTGTCGGTCAGGCATAGCTCACCCTTGCAATCATATACCACCATACTACTACCACGTACCATACTCTACGGCCGACATGCGAGTACAAGAGGGTTGGGGATGATGATGGTAATGATAAATAACAAGATATTATTACGAAAATTGCAGTTTTATTAGCATTCTTGCAATACTTAGTTACTGGTGTAGCAAAGCGGACAAACAAATGAGAAAAATCAGAATGGGAAGTGGGCAAGGCTGTTTATGATTATCGACAGGAAACACAAAATTGCAAAGGTGAATATCATTTGCCACATAATGATGTTGCCTTAACCTATTCTTAAGTCTATAATTAGTATAGAAAATGAATACAGTTTCCTTCTGCCCATTCTAATTTCCACTCACTAAAGATTTGCAAGAAACTGTCATATACATACCTTAACAATTAAAGTTACCATTGTTTTATAACATCCATGACACTGTTACACATTACAGTAAACTTGGCGTTGGGCAATGTGAGAAAATTAAGACGTTGGCAGACACCCGCTTGCCAAAACAAACGATCTTCGAGCACATCTTGATTCAATATGCTGTCTGCTCCAGGTCTCTGTAATTTAGTATCATGCAGAGAGCTTTCTTGAATAGCAAACGTATGCATTATTTAACCAACTTGTGCACACGCGACTGTAATAATTGACGCAGTGACAAACTGTATGCGTCTACTATATCTATTTAACACTAGGCGGCACTTTTGCATAAGGGCCTAATCGTATGTAACAGATGTAGACTCATAGTATAGGCGTTCGTTATTAATAATTATTACGTGAGTTTATATAGATGGAAAGGGCTTTGTTAATACTTATGCGATATTAGGAAAGTTGTCAACTTGTACATACAGTGGCTTTCTAATACATGAGTGTAGTACTAAGGTGCTAGCGCTGCTAATTAATTGAATTTAATGAGTCAGACACGAGGTGCTTTGTTACATGTCGAGTTGCTCTATGCGTGCATATGACATGTGATGGAAAGGGAGGGTGGCAAGTTGTTTATCAAATTTTCACCAAATGATCAAGAAGAATGTGTTGGTGCAATCAATATTAATTATACACTCCATTAAGGTGATTAAATTACTTGTGTCTATTGGAATTGAACTACTAATTCCTTTAAGCTATCGCAAGTGTCTTTTATAAAATAAAGACTCAAAACAGGTAAACTGATAAGGTATTGTACGTATCAATTTGAAACTTGCATGAAAAAATGTAGTTTATTATGAAGGAAATTTATGAAAATT
>JAODGC010045915.1:0-26257 GCA_027574925.1 Ecitoglossa quadriceps | reverse complement strand
TAAATTCAACAGAAACATTTAAAGACTATAATATATGATTGGAATAACAGTCGCCTTACTTCATACTTCATTTCCGTGTATCATGGAGTATTAATAATGTCCAAATGAACATGCATAAGTACGACTAAATAAAAGAAAAACGTTGACACAACTATTTGGCACAACATCGTGAAATTGTAGAAATTCCCCACGAGCAAATAACCTTCAAATCGAATTGTTTCCCGTCCCGAAGAATGCCATAGCATGCCAGCGTGCTTCTTCTGACTCGCCGACAGATTTTTGCATTTCGCAGCGATTTCAACAATTTCAGCGAGTCGTTTGCATAGTGGCGCATCGCAATTGCTACACCATCTTCTCAACATGATGGTGACAATTTCCACAATGTACACAATGCACTCGATTCTTCTAATGCGCACAATTGCATGCATTTTCATTTAGTGCTTCCTTTATGAGGCTCTTGTTGTTGCAGTATAGATTTGACCACGCATGCAACAAAAAGAGCTCAGCTGAATAGGTGAACGGCACAATTCATGATTCACAGTGATGACAGCGATATAAATATAGGAAGTAAGCCGGATGCCATGTTATGCAACCGCCTGCCAAAGGTGGAGAAATAAATAAGTACCTTACGTGAGGTGTGATGTGCGAGAAGTGCGCACGAGATGGAGACGATTTATGACCTTCGTGTCATCACCTGGTATAGGCTTGATACTTAATTTTCGTATTCAGCGCAAAAGTGCACCAGAATACAGGTTTACCACACTGTTCCTTTGTACTCACCTATGCATCTTTGAGGGTTATTTATTAATTAAGTCATGAAGAATTAGGTTGTTTCTGTTGGAATTTATAGCGTTACATTGCAACGCTTTGCGTTTGCTTTCCAATATGAAATACCGTGTTGCACAAGCTGATAAAACAGCGTTAATAACACGATTGCGTGCACATAATTCGCGAATAATCTTTCGACGCCTTTTGTTTTATCTGTGCAGGGTAACCAACTTTCTTCAACTCAACACTCAGTAAATAAGAAGCAGAGGAAATAATATCGCATTAAGAAATCATTGATATAACTAATAACTATTATTGCTTTCATTTCAAATTTAAACAAAAAGAATATTTAAGACTTAAAAATTAATACGTGTCATATGGTAACCCTAGATAGTTTTTCATGCATTTCATATGACACTCTTACGTTTACGTCACTTCTTTTGAAAATTACCATTTATTCATCACATTTCCATCACCAGTTAATTTCTACTCATACTAAATATTGTAGAAAATTAAATATACCATCATGATGATTTTCCACAACGTGCTTGAGTTAGTATCAACTTCCTGACTTATCTATTTTTAGCACCAATCGAATAATTCTGGAATGATTGGCTTTATTTCCTCAAGTTGTTTATTGTTACGCCAAGTCAACCGAAAAGCACGCGACGAGTTCGTGAAGTTAATGAAAAGCTTCAAATACTTCGCCGCCTGCACTTGATTGCGTCAACGGAGTAAACTAATAAATAATTATGTATGATGTGAAAGGGTCTCTTGTAGATGTTATGTGGCGTTGGGACTTGATGGTGCTTTTGTTGTTCTAGTTTTATATGGCATGAGTGTGATGACGAAATGTATGCGGAATTTGATTAAAGTCACGCGCTGAATGTTTGCACCCAATGGAGATAACCTACTTTATGGAATTGTTCCGAATTTATTCCACTTGGGGAATCTTCAATTGGCTGAGAAGCATTTTATCTGTTTTGTCGTGTTTGTTTTAATTTGCTTGGTTTAGCACAATTTTTGATCAAATTTTCACTGTTACTGGTTAATTGTAATTGAAACGTATTTAAATAATTAATGATTTTATTTCATTTAAAGTGGTTTTACGTTGAAGTTTCCTTCGAAATTACTTGATTTTTATAAGTAGTAGGATATTTTAATCACTCTGATTCAATTTTATATTTTTTAATTTGTTTTTAGGTTAAAATGACTTGAGGGTTGTCTCAAGATAAATTCTTTAATCTAAACTATAGATATCTCAAAGGTTAAATAAGTCTTGTCTTAAAATTAATAAATTCTTATAAATTTGCTGCTTTCTAGATATTTTTAAAAATTTTATTTTTTATTTCTACTTTATATGATTAAAACATGGATCAATAGCTTTACAAGCGTTTACTCTAATACCCTGTATATTAGTATATTTATAAGGCTTCCATTTCGATTTATAAACTCTTAACCACTTGACTACGAACTAAATCAACTCGCAATTAAGGATGCAATTAATCACGTTGACAAACTATTTAGTTGCGTAAGCCGCAGCGAGATTCGACCGCATGGTGGCTCGCGACCTGTCAGCAATAAATCAACGCATCCACGCGTTTACCCTTCATGCATTTGTTTAATTTGTTGGCATGCCATCCACAAGCGAGAAAAACGTCAATGCTCACTGCACTTGCAGTCTTAATAATCCAGCAATTTATTAAACTTTGTACTCACGTGGCTGGAACTTTGGCTCGCTGTCGATCCGCATGCATAACACGCTTCGACTCTGTGGCTGGAAGATGATGCCACCGGCAATATGTATTTATTTATTCAAATGCGATGCAAATGCGGCTGAGAGCGCACGTCAACTACTGTTTTGTTTCGCGCCGCTTGCCGCTCCCAGGGCCCACACGTTCGCGGCGATCATGTTTGCTCAGCAGTCGCGTCCTGACGCAACACAGTCCTAAGCTCCTAAGCGGACCTAAGCCCTTGTTGTGTTTTATATTTACTCGATTCGCGCTTGTTTTTCTCCGGCATACTCTATGAACGTATGTGTGGTTTGTATTCCAAATGGGCTTATTGTCAGAATGTTAATATCGGATGTATTTACACAAACAACAGTTTGCCTCTTTTTTTCTATTATTTTGGGAATTTGCTAGGCTTGTAATTAACTACCACCACACTTCCTGGTATTGGAAACAAAATGGGATGTGGGATGGGATAGTTTAAGAAAGCCAATATTTCTCTTTTCTTATTTTCCCATGTGTACTTTGAATATTTCAATTCCAACTGAAGTGCTGTTACATTGAACTTCATCTCATTCCCTACAATTGGGAATAACGAGCGAAAATGGAAATTCGATTAATTAAAAGTTTATCCGGTTATGTTTGCTTGCTCCTCGTTGATATTCTGATGGCTTATCCACACACTGCGCGCAATTACTTAAAAGCCATACAAACACGAGTTTAATTCTATAATCCTTGACAAACAATTTAATGATGGCGATATAATTAATTTTCCCATTTCCCTACTTCATTAGGTGATAATTTGCATGTGCAAATATCCAAATTAGTAATTAATGAACTAGTAAAAGTAATGCCTAAAAATATTGGCTACACAACACTCTATACATTGGTCGCTTGTCTATATTTTAATATATTTCAACGCCCGAAGCGTTAATTACGACAAAGGCTTGTGTTTCAAAGGGCACTATGTTCAGCTGTGCAACTGGAATTTCAATTTTATTTTTATTTCCGCAATCTAAACTTGCATACACTTGGGTGGCAACGATAAATTACTAATTTCATGGAATTTATTTAATTAATCAATTCGTAGATTATTTTTGTTTGTGTTTTATGAAATATTTATTATTGTAGTTTAAATCGACTCTTATGGCAATCTAATGTAGGCAACTCCAAAAACACCAAATTTGGCTGATAAGGATGTAAAGTGTCGCACTCTATGAAATAGAAGGGAGACTACGTGTTTAGTATTCTGGTAGCATCGCAAATTTTTTTCAAGTATTTTATTATACCGACTCTATTCAACAAAATTAATAACTAATTTGAATTTTAGATTTATAAAGTGTCTTCTATTATTTGTTTCAATTGAAATTTTAAGATATAATTGAGAATACCGTCTGAATGCAATATCAGTTATATAGAAATCTGTAATTTATATGAATATCTTAATCTCTATTACTTTTCAAGTCAAATTTGAATGATAAAAACCCAATTAGATTTAAATTAATAATAATTACGTTTATTTCCTTCTATATTTCTTGTTTCTCTGCCGTTTGTTCCGACTTCCCAGCTTTTGATTAATTTTGTCTGCGTCCTGCAAACGTTGCATTAATATTAATAGTTTTCGCACATGGACAGTTCAACATGGCATTGGTATGGTAAGTCTCAGACTTCGTCGTTCTAAAGCTGTATAAATATAATTGGGGAAATGCGTTGTAGAAAAAAGTCAAGCATAATCTATATTTTGGGACTTCCGCGTTTGAACGCACTTAAAACTAGCAATAAAACTAGGTTAGGAATAAATCTTGCAGGTAGAAACATAATTAATCATTAATTTTAAGCAGTATAGCTTCGGGGAGGAAGATAGTTGCATGCAAGGAAACGCTTTTATTATGCACATAATAGCACTGTATTTGCATGCAAACGAAGTAACAAAACCACAAGTGCACTTTAAATGCTAAAATGTATTTCGTTCGCGATGTCATTCGTCATTAGCTGCACTTAATCATCCGTCATCCGCGAAGCCCACGCATATAGTAGTCGAAACAAGATTTAATATCTTTACGACTTAACAACCTCTTTGACTGCAGGCTGGGCCACTCTGCGTTCCTGCGACATTGACGATTGTTGTTTCCGCCTCGTTTTCTGGTTTTTTTCATGTTGATTGCCTGTCATGTCTGCAAACAGTGACAAAGTCGCCGGAGGCGGACTAAAAGCTTTTCGGCAATTATTGTGTTGAAATGTCAATATCAAAACTCTGCCATAAAATGTTCGAAAGGAAATCAGTTGATTTCCCTAAACGAAATATTTCTAAACAGAGTGAATCATCACTTTATGTTGTTGGCTTAAAACTTAATATTGCTGCGGAGTATTTTAAGATTAAGCTGTCGTTTAATTAAATACCTTTAAATACTTTAATGCTGTCGCTTTCATTCATGTTTAATAAGTTAATTTATGAGTATGCTGCGTGCGCATTGAATTTTATATTAAGCTGCGAGGAAAATTTTATCTGCAGCACGAAAACTTCAATCAACCTTGCGCAGTTTTATAATTAAAATCAAGATCTAAGAGTAGGTTGTGCATCCTCAACGTTGATGATTATTAATTATGAGTGAGGTAATTATGGTTATGCTTAATTTTTCATTTATTAAACTTCCCGACTTTTCATCCGACTTAATTCGACTGGTAACGAGTCCATCGTTAAGAGCACCATGACAAGGATTGAATTATGTAATTTATTTATGAAAAAGGCATGTATAGTGACGAATTGTATGTAAGTTGGTTGAAAGCAATTTTCAGTTGAAAATGCTTCCGATTTCACTCGGTATCTTCGGTAAAGTTTGCCCCCGTAAATCTTTGTCGCCGCGCTACAATTTGAATGAAACTTGTTAAACTTAATTCAAATCCAGTCACAACTTGTCTTTGCTCGGTTTGCGCTTCGTTTGACTCTAACCGTGTCTGAAGGGCCTACGTCATTTGTGCCTGCTTTATTTTCACACACATTTAATGCAATTCATGTCGTATTGCCATCACATTCCATGCTGGATTTTTACATCCTTTCTTTCTTTTACGGAGCTGATGCGAGAAATGACTTAATTATGTGTAATGGCGCCCTGGCTCCACGGAAATAGTTTACGACGTTTCACCAGTAGGCTTGTTGACTTTAGATTGGGGAACATGCCTGAACACATGTTGGCATCGTTCACAGCGCATTTTCACCGGCAATAAACCCACAAAGCGTTGTGAAAAGCTGACTTAAGTCACTTACGCCACCCATTTCTAAACACTTGCTGCATTTGAACACAAGCAGTAAACACTAATCGCGTTGTAAATTAAACCAATTCCAGACTGGAACTGTAGAGATGTGCTAATGCGACCAAGACCACAATGATGCAATGTTGAAGTCAATTTATGTTGCTGTTGTTTATTTTTGGGTGGATGAAGTAAAGAGTAATTGACATGCGTTTAATATGATTTCCCATCATTATATCCAGATTACTCTAATGAAATGAAGTGATTGCAAAAGGAATGTTGATGATCCCCAATGGGTAGAGGTGTCTTTTCTGCATGAGGTCGTTGAACACAATGATTAGCGAAATTGATTCGTGTGGAATTGGCAGTGTGAATGTGTTCAATAAACGGTTATTGCTTGACGCTGCTTGGTCAAAAGTGTTGGTAAACACAGTCCTGCAAGCGGCGCTTCTCTTTTGTACTTGGCTTTTCGTGCAATTCAATCCAAGATTATAGTTATTTAGTTAAGTTTGGTGATTTAGTAATTTCAGACACTTGCGGAATGCACGAATATGACTCAAATCTTGTTCGATTATGCAAATGCAATTCAATCGCTGACATTATAACTTGATGGACTGATTTATTGGCCGGTTGATTGATTGTTTATCGCTTTCCATTTCCCTAATGCACAAGTTAGGTTTCTGGCCGCATATAAAATCGCAAGCCACATCTAATGCTGTATGATGCCAGCCGATGCATTGCGTTTGCTATCGCAATACTTATTATGTTACCTGGTGCATTATGTTATGTTATCGGCGGTGATGTGTGCTGTTCAATAAAACCACACTGCGACATTCGACGGTGACCTGAATTTTCGCAACATACTACACTGCTAAAATGAATTCCATGTATTATTATAATAAGTGGACTTTTACAATTGATTGCCTTTTATCGAAATAAATAATATGCTTTTTGCTTGACTTGCTTTTCTAGGTTGCAATTGTTCTCAGAAGGGATCTGAGCTGAAAACGTGTAACATTGTGACTGGCCAATGTCGATGCAAACAGAACTTTATCGGGTTGACTTGTGATAGATGTCGGGTAAGACCTCAAGGGAACCTTTATTGAGAATGTGGTCAATCAACATTTAAGGTGGGTTTGTTTAATTGATAGGACGGATATCATGAGGAAGTATATGGTTGCAAACAATGTGCCTGTGATCCGGATGGATCTGAATCCACCTCGTGCCATCCACAAACTGGGCAGTGTTCTTGTAAACCAGGAGTTGAGGGGCCACATTGTCGACAGTGCAAAGATGGGTATTATGGCTTTTCTAAATCTGGATGTAAAGGTACCAAATTTTCCAAGCCCATGCTAATTAATATTTTTTTAAACTACGATTCTGGTAACTTTACTTCAGAATGCGAAGCATGCTCAAAACGTGGGCATATGTGTGATCAACAAACGGGGCGTTGTTCATGCCCACCCAATAGTCATGGTGAATACTGTGACCATTGTAAACCAAACCATTGGGGATTTGAACCGAACGTCGGCTGTAGATCTTGCAACTGTTCGGAAACAGGTGCCATCCGGACGCAGTGTGATCTTCTCACTGGCAACTGCATCTGTCAACAAGGGTACGCCGGAGATAAATGTGAACAATGCGCGCATGGATACTACGGTTATCCAAAATGTAGAAGATGTAGTTGTTACTTCCCAGGGACTGATATAACGGCTGGGAAGTGTGATGTTACAGGTGTTTGCCAATGTGATGCAAATGGTAGTTGTCCTTGTAAGAGCAATGTGATTGGACGTAGGTGTAACCAATGTTTGGAAGGTACCTTTGGACTCCATCTAGAAAATGAGGAAGGTTGCACTGAATGTTTCTGTTTTGGAAGATCGGAAACTTGTACTGAGGCTGGTTATACTTGGAGTAAAATCAGAATGAAGACGAGAACTTTTACGGTCGATAATATTGATAAGCCACATTATGGGCCTAGTCCAGGAAGGTCTGGTCTCTTTCTAGATACTAATAACTTCCAGGAAATTGAAGGGACCATTGGGAATGTTAGTACCCCGCATGCGTATTTTGATATTCCGTTGTACTGGCGTCTTCCTGAACAATTTACTGGTGATAGGATTCTCTCCTATGGTGGTTATCTTAGGTTTACAACTACTACATTACCCACTCTTACTTATCATGGGGATTTTACACAGTATCCCATTGCGAGAATTGAAGGAAATGGTATTAAGTTAATACACTACAATAACATGGTCTTTGGAGATCGGTATGAAATTCGTCTTCATGAAAATAATTGGCGGTTGGAAAAAATCCATGGATCTACTGAGCAAATGTTACCTGTGACTAGAGATGTCCTAATGGTGGCCCTTCAAAGAGTCACTGGAATTTTTATCAAGGCAACGGATTATAAAACATTTGAAAGTACTCTCTTGATGGACGTGGCATTAGATACAGGTGTTCGTCTACTGGGTAGTCCACCCCCTTTGGCAATGGGAGTCGAAAAATGTACCTGCCCTTCTGAATACAATGGCACATCATGTCAGAACCCAAGTTTAGGATATTATCGTACCCCAACTCAACCTACCAATGTTCCCTACCGAGGATTGGAAGACATTGGTAGCGTTATTGGGAGTTCATCATCTTGTTCCTGTCAAGGTAGGTCCAAAGTATGCAACATTGAAACTGGGTATTGTCTTGATTGCTCAGAGAACACATCTGGACCATCTTGTGAGAAATGTGCAGAAGGCTTTTATGGTGATCCTGTAACTAGTTTATGCCAAGCATGTGCTTGCCCTAGCGTAACACAAAACTTTGCAATTTCCTGCGTGCCTAATCCAAGGGCAAATCATGTTGTGTGCAAGTGTAAACCAGGATACTATGGACCAACTTGTGACCGCTGCAGTCCTGGATTTTATGGGCAACCCAACCTCCCAGGAGGCAGTTGTAAAGCATGTGATTGTAATCCAGATGGTAGTCGGAGTTTAGAATGTGATATGGTCACTGGCGTATGCACTTGTAAACCAGGGATTGAAGGACAAAAGTGTTCAGAGTGTTCGAAAAGAAGGCATATTTTGGAAAACAATGAATGCGTATTATGTGATGACTGTGTGCAGATTTTGTTGGATAAAGTTGATGAATTGGAGGTGGCTCTAACACACAACACGGGGCATCTAATAAATGGTACTTTACAACCACCGTGGGCAATGTTGGAGACAATTGAGACAAGGTACCTTAATCTATCTGAACAGGTAGATACTCATTTATCAAGCAAAGAAAGCGTTAGGGAAATTATCGATAGTAAAGAATCGGAACAACTTGAGAAGAGTGTTGCTGATTTGACATCTGAATTTGATACAGCAAGAGAGAAATCTCTTACTGTAACAAATTCAACACGACACAACAAACTCCGTAGTAATGTTCTATTAGAAAATATCGAGAAAATGAAAGAAGAATTACTTGCTCTTAAGAAAGCATTATCTGATTTTGCTACTGGTCAAGTGTCAACGAAACAAGCGCTGAAAAGAGGGCAAAAGTTATACCAAGAAATTAAAAAGCAACGGGCTAATATCAACAACAAAAAGGTAGATAAAGTACGCCAACACTGTGAAGAGGTCATGAATCGTGTTCAACAATTAATACAATCCACATATGTATTAGACTGGAGTGCTGTGAAAAGCGATTATGATAGATTGGAAAATCGCACCAATGACTTCAAGCAACTCCTTGATGATCTTCACAGAAACAACGAGATTAGTCGACTTGAAAATAAAGAAAACTATGGGTACCTCCAAAGTTTAAAGCAACTATATGAATCGGCTCACGAAGTGACTGCTGACCACCAGAAAGCAATCGCGGATCAAATCAATAAAGTCGAAAGTGCTAAAAATAAGCTAAATACATCAATAATTTCTGATTTTCAAGATATTCATCAACTTCTAGAACAAGTCGAGGACAGAATTTCAGATGACTTTGTCTCTAGTCTTCCCACTAAACGCCTGCACTTAGAACAACACGTACAACAATTAGCTAAGGAAGCTGAAAAGTATCAGAGGGACTTTAACAAATTCGCCAAGGACCTACAGTTCTTGAATGCCAGTGGAAAGTTCAAAGAGAGTAATCTGGATATGATTAAGTATTCTAGGAAGACCTACGAAGAGGCAAGAGATAATTTTCATGCTTTGGAAACACTGCACTTATTTCCCGCAGATAATGATACCCTCTTTGATAAATCAGCTATAAGTCGAGCTACATCCGAACGGGATCAACAGAGGATTTACGCTATTAAGAATTGGTTTGAGAAGAATGTTACACAACCGCAACAAAGATTAGAAACAGTCATCAATACTCTGAAACAACTCAATTGGGACAATGGATTAGCAAACAATAACGCGTTAGATAAAATGCACCAAATTAATTTTGACAAGGCTACCAAGCTAAAAAATATGAGAGGAATTGAGGATGTTATTAGGAGGGCAGTGGGCAGTTTAGAAGGGTCTCGGGAAATTCATAAAGTAGCTGCGGATTTAAACATTACGAAGAAGTATAACCTAGATAAAAGTTGGGAAAAGTATCTCAACTTGACTTCAGCTGAAAATATCATCAAGTTCAAAAATAATATTCGCTTTACCAAGGATCTACTCAATAATGTGTCCAATTATGATGGCAAGACTACTCATATGGATGTTTTAAAGCAACACAAAACTACTTTGGACACCTTCAATCAGAAACGAGTTGGAATACAGATGAAATTAAATCAATTGAAGAATAATATTTTAAAAGCACAACAAATTGCTTCTATGGTAAGTTGAATCTTTGTTATTCGTTTGCATTTGCTATTAATTACTTGATGATTTAATAGATTCCCATACCATTAAATGGGCCTGACTGTGGACGTCGCTTTAGACTTCATAACCTGGAACCATCAACAAAGTTCTCACTTGCGATGGAATTTGATGTGAGATCGAAGGAATCGACGAAGAATATTTTGAAACTCCATTCTCCATTTGATGGGTGGGAGTTGGTAAAAGTTGCCACTGATAGTTCCAATTTGTTTATTTACTTTGACCAAAACTACCGCTTACTAATACCTGTTGGACATAATGTGGAGATTGGTTTCAAACTCATACTAAATGAGACTGGAATGGTGGTAACTCAAAGAAATAATTCATGGAAACGTGATTTCCACTCATCGAACAAACTGTACAAGATCAGTAGCCATGATTGGCTTGAATTGGGTTGGGGCAAAGATGAAGGGGAATATGGTCTGCCTGGTTGTATCAAGGAATTGACCATCAATAATCGAGAGATTGGATTATGGGACTTTGTTGAAACAAGAGGGAATTGCAGTAGTTGCAAAGTGTATGTTTAAGATTTCAAATAGTTGTATTGTTGGATAATAATTTACTCTTTATACTGTTGCAGTTTTACCAAGAATGTAAAAGGACAAACATACCGCTTTAATGGCGATAGCTACATCACCTTCCACAAACTGGACATACGTGATCCTCGACATGTTAACATGAAGTTCAATATTCGGACCTTCGATGAGAATGCTTTGATATTTCTAGTTATAGCAGAAGGTGCTTATGTTGCTATTACTCTACAAAATGGGTACATTCGTTTCAAAATGCAATACAAACCAGAAGTTAAACTCCTTGAACCTGTTGATTTTATCTCCACAAAGAAGTACAACAATGGAAAGGAGACGATTATCTCGTTTGTAAAGGAGGTGACCAATACTGATGATAGCATTGTTTTCAAAATCAACGAAAGTGAAAATGAACCGGAATACACACGAGACATTCATTTACGAACCCGGGGTGATCTTATTAAGATACTCAAGGGCAACTTTTCAATTGGTGGTATACCACCGAACTTCAACGATACTGGACTTCCTGAAGATTTTGTTCGAACGCCATATTTGGGACTGTTTAGTGCAGTATTAGGAACCAAAGCATTGTATACAGAAAGGAAACCACATTATAATGTACAACCGTACGATCCGCAAATGAAGTTTGCATATGACAGAGCCCTACTTGTAAGCGAAGGATTTGTGAGATTAAAACATACTGTGAATCAAAATTACAATGGACCCAGCAGTATTTCATTTGTAATTCGTGTTCCACCAGGGGAACTCAACGGAGACATTTTACAAATTGGCGATGTTATCTTCACACTACGCAATGAAAAACTACATGCTGCGTTGGAAGGAGAAAAGATTGAGTCTCTAGATATAATTACAGATAATAACTACCACTATGTCAGCGCTGATGATACGTTCTGTATAAAGCTAGACGGACAAAACCTCAATGATAAATGTTCTGGAGAGCTGGAGTTTGATACTAACATTCAGATTATATTGGGTGGTAAAGAAAGCATTCGTGGAATTGTCAAGGAAATCCGAATTAACTCAGAGCTGGTTTTGATCACACCAGAAACTTATGTTGCACACCAAGGTGCCCAAATTGGAAGGACATTGCCATTAGCACCCAGATCTAGTGAAAGTATTTTGAAGGTCGAAGAGAAGAGTATTGACATGTCCATGAAAGACATATCTCCACCGGCGATGTGTGAAAAGGTTCATTATGGGTTTGAACCAAATGCATTCAAGTTTGGGGATTCCGATAGTAGCTACATCGAGCATGACTTGAAAAATGGATTTTGGAAAGGCAATTTTACGATAGAATTGGAATTGAGGACATTTTTTGGAGACGGGTTGCTCTTTTTAGCTCAAGTAAGTACATCCATGTAAAAATACAATGGGAGAGGAAAAGTTTTAAGCCGTTTGTGTTTACAAATTTATTTATAGAGCAACGATCATTATAATATGTTCTTTATCAAAGAAGGTCTTCTCCAATTTGATATGAAAGGAAGAAAGATTAAGAAAATTGAAACCACAATACGGGTAGACGATGGAAAGTGGCATCGTGTTGTTGTTGAAAATCATCATTCAGTGCAGAAGAAAAAACGACGATTAACATTGACGATTGATGGTGTTGTATTACAACGCAGAATGCCCCAAAATAGAGTCACGAATAAATTGTTTATTGGATTCAAACCTAGAGAGCTAGCAGAGGTAATATATAGCGCAGTGTGAGCATCACTTATATTTAATGTATGTCGTTGCAAATTTTAGCATAATATAGAACAATTTCGTGGTTGTATTCGTGCTTTGAAGATCAATCACATGTCGCCCAACTTCTACGACCGAAAGAAAACCCGTCCACATGAGATCGGCCAATGCTTCTCCAACATCGAACGAGGCAGCTACTTCCGGGGCGATTCGTACGCCATCTACGACCGTCATTTCCGCCTCAACAATTACCTGGACATTGCCTTTGATTTTCGCACCGATCAGCAGAACGGCATCCTGCTGAGCGTTGCTGCCCAAACCAACAGGGCTGCACTTTCCATTGAACTGCAAAATGGTGCTGTCGTCATGTCCGTGAACATGGGCAACGGCGAAGTGACAAACGTTACGAACAGTATTGTTGCTTGCAATAACAAATGGCATAAAGTGATTGCCTCCTTTACTACCGAATTGTCGATTAACGTGGATGGCGTTACGCAAACTTGGGTCCTGAATGGACTAGAGGAGATGCGATCGATTGAAGCACCGCTTTATATTGGAGGATTGCCAGGTACAACTTTTCAGTAGATACAAGTTTGTTTTACCAAACATATTGATCTGTTTGAATATTTTTAGATTCTGCGCCAGGAGGAACGATCAAAATCCGCGAGAATCTCAAGGGATGCATTCGAAAGTTGTCCATCGATAATAAGAATATTGATTGGATAAACATGCACGAATTGAAACACATCTCCTTGAATTCTTGTCCAGAGAATAACGCGTAAAGTGTTTAAATTTATCTAATTTATTGCTACAAGACTATTTGTTAACTCAGTGCCATGGCTACGTGGATTGCCAGTTTACTTAACATATTTATTAATAGAGATGGGAAAGAAATAACGGCAGCATTTATTGAAACTTTTGTATAAACAAGTCCAAACAAGTATTATTTAATTAGTGTACATATTATATTGAGTATTACGAGTCAGTGTGTCATATAATATATTAGTTTATTAAAATCTATTTTGTAAATAAATAAACAAACAATTCAAATTTTTATTAAAGTTACTAAGTTGTACTGGGATTGAATTGACCAGTAATATAAAAGTAAACAGTTATGCAAACGAATTAATATTTTTTGTTTAAAACAATTTATGTTTTTGTTTACGCCACCTGTTCTTAATTGTTGACGTTGTACTCTTTAAGAGATAGCAAACAGAGTAGCTTGTGCCGAATTTGATATACACACCATTCATATGTCAAATTCTGTTATCAATAGCTAGAAATTAAATCTCTTGGTCGCTAGAGGTCTGTACGATAGCAAACAGGTCTCACTATGCAAACAATATTTCTTATCAGTGCTAATATCTATAACTGCAGTGCATTTCAAATACAAAATGATACCCGGAAATGTGTAAACGAACTTAATTTGCTACTTTTGAGCAAAGATCATAAGTGAAACTAATTTTATTGTGTAAACACATTCAAAAATAATTGAAATAGAATATAAATGAAACATTGTAGAAGTATCGTCTTAAACAATTTTTTTCAAATAATAATAAAAGTATAAAGTAGCAATAGTGGCAACAATCCGAAATACTAATAAAGTTAAAAATCATGATTTGCTTGATTAAAATCTGTTAAATTGTTTATAAGAAACAACAATAAAGAAGATAATCAGTATCCAACGAAGCACCCAACGCCACCAAACAACGCTCAAAGGATTCATAACCTATAAAGGTTTGTTAGTCTTGTGAGTGAAGGACCGGAATTAAGGGTGAATTTGGGGTAAATAGAGGCAGTGATTCGAAGTGAATTTTGCTATAATAGACGAAATATAGATAAAAACCAATATATATCGTCTGTAACTACGACACATTGGGTTTTGGGCGTTGGGTGCATCTCGCATGTTTACATTAGGTATTAAACAATATACTGGCGCCAATAAACCATGGCCAGCAAAGAAGCAGATACAGATCTCTACGGAACGTCGTTCTCCACGGAATCTATGAAGGTAATTGCTGAGAGTATTGGGATTCCAGGCTTACCAGATGAAGCAGCAAAAGAACTGGCAGATGACATTTCCTTCAGACTGAAGCATGTAATCCAAGATGCTGCCAAGTTTATGCACCACGCCAAGAGAACAAAGTTAATTCACTCAGATGTGGACTGTGCATTAAAAGTTAAGAATCTAGAGGTTGGTTCAGTTTTATTTTGTATAATAAGCAGTTAGTTATTATTCTATGTGATTAAATTTATATTTTATCTTGTAATGTAGCCACAATATGGATTCCATTCCATTGAAGTCCTTCCTTTCCGCTTTGCGTCTGGCGGCGGTCGTGAATTACACTTTATAGAAGAAAAGGAAGTAGATTTAAATGATGTTATTGCAAATGTCAATACAAAAGCACCATTGGAAGTGACTTTAAGAACTCATTGGCTTGCAATTGATGGTGTGCAGCCTGCAATTCCAGAAAATCCACCACCAGTGGCCAAAGAAGTACAAAAAGTTGAGGCTGTTGATCCTGTCAATAAGATAACTAAGCCAAAATCAAAAGAGAATGCTGGAAAGCCTTCATTGAGTAAACAGAAACTGAAAAATGTTGAGACTGTTCAAATTAAGCAGCTTGCAACTCATGAATTGTCTGTTGAACAGCAGTTATATTATAAAGAAATTACTGAAGCCTGTGTTGGCTCAGATGAAAATCGACGAACTGAGGCATTACAGAGTTTGGCGGCTGATCCCGGTTTACACGAGATGCTTCCACGGATGTGTACATTTATCATTGAGGGTGTGAGAGTTAATGTAGTTCAGAATAATTTAGCTCTTTTGATTTACCTCATGAGGATGGTGAAAGCATTATTGGACAACTCTTCATTGTATCTAGAAAAATACGTAAGTCACAAATGTTTAGTTGGTCAATTTGTGCCAACAAATTGCAAGCGTTAGTGCATTAATTGTATTTTTTTTTAATAGTTGCATGAACTAATACCAGCAGTTACAACTTGCATAGTTTCCAAACAGCTGTGCATGAGACCAGAATTGGATAATCACTGGGCATTAAGGGATTTTGCATCCCGACTAATGTCGCAAATCTGCAAAAACTTTAATACATCAACAAACAACATTCAAACGCGTGTAACTCGAATGTTTTCTAACGCTGTGAATCAAGGAGATAAAATCGCTTTGAGCTCATTATACGGTGCAATTGAAGGGCTCGCCGAGCTTGGGACGGAAGTGATTAAAACATTTGTCTTGCCACAAATAAGACTATTAGGTATGATATTCATAACAACTGCAATTAATTGTTGCTTAACTGTGATCTATGTTGCATTAGGGAGTAGAATAGAACAACATTTGGAAGGTGTTTCCGTGTCCAATGTGGATAAAATAGCATCAGGTCACATCAAAAATCTTCTTCTCAAGAGCCTAACTCCTGTAATAAAAACCCTCAAAACCATCGATTACATTGAAGAGTACAAGGTAGAGTATGGATATCTTGGTACTGCTCTGCATGTATCAGTATCAAAACAACGCCAGCTACCTAATGTTACAAATGTTGGTGGAGCTACCGGAAATACAATTCCAATGCAACCTGCTATGGCTCAAAATGTGACCCGCACGATCTCAACGGGAAATACTATTGTACAACAGGTAACTGGTTAATGTTGTACTTTGCTGTCTTCTAGTCTCAATAATCTGCCGTTTTATTTTCCTAGCAAACCGCACGTGTTCAAGCTCCCGGTACGGGTCAAAAAGTAATCTACGTTACACAACGCAGTCAACCTGGCCAGCAAGTTCAACAGGTACAGCAGGTACACCAATTGCAGCAAGTTACACAGCAGCAACAACAGAGCACGGTTGTAAAGTACATGAATCAGCCTGGTCAACAATCAATGCAAGTCCAGCAGCAGCAGAAGATCCTCACACAGCAAAAGTAAGTTATAACGAAATGGTGGATGTAGATATTTGCATGGAGTGCGATAATTAATCTACACTAGTTAGATGAATGGTATTTCGTTTATATTATGCTAACAGTATTTTATTCTGTTGGATTTACTATTGACAATGTCAGGATGTGAGTTGTTTGATTCTTAAGTAAGTAAGAAGTTGAGGATATAAATAGCATGTCAACATGTTCACTGCAATAGAAGCTAAACTAACACGTTTGTAATGGTTTCAGCCGATTGGACTGGGTTGAACTGGAGGAAGAATTTGAATAAACCACAGGTGTAAGTTATTTTAAAGCAATTAGATTGAAATATTTATTGTTTTGTGAAATTTTATATATAAACAAGTCGTTGATATCTCTACTAAAAAATGATGACTGCAAATGAAGAATCGTTTGTTTCAATAAAAAACATTGAATTATCTTCCAAAAAAGATAAGAATATGAAAAAACGAGAATCAACGGCAACAAATAACTAAAACTTATCAATGAGATTTAAAATGTGCTGCTCTTCCTGATCACGCCATTCTTTCTCACCTTCTTCGCCCAAATTCCCTGCATATTCTCTCATAACATGTCTGATTGTTTTTACTGACGCTTTCCTCAGATTCAAAATCTGTAAAACCCGTGCCTTGATGCTCGGTGGTCCTGCATTGGATACTTCCAGAATGGTATAATCCACTAATTGTAGTGTAAACAATCCACCTTCTAGTCTCTTCATGTAACCCTCATCTTCATCACTCGTCTCATCCACAGCTTCAACCTTCTCTAAATATTTGAAGTGCAGTTCCAACAAACGATCAACTTTCTCATGATCATTCTCAGTAAACTTACTTATCAATCGCTGTCGCTGTGAGCCCTTGCAATTCCTCAGCAAAGAAGCAATAATTGAAGTAACGTGTTCTTCATGTTCCTCTGCACTTAGGACACGCTTTCGGTTCTTCTTGGGTGTTTTCATAAACAGAGGGAATAATGTACGAAGGCCGAGAATGTCGACGAATTTGTTGCAGTTTTCTTTGCCATGTACACCAGATACAGCGTAATCTAAAACTTTAAGTGAGCCATTACGTGATGTTTTCTTTTCTCGGAGCATTAAATTCATCAGTTGTAGGCCTTCGCCTTTGAGGAACTTGTCGCGATTTGGAACGCACATTAATGCACTACAGAGACAGTTGAATAAATTCTCCATTAATTCATGTTCCTCTGCATTCGCTGGATCATGACGCTTATAAATAGCAAGCTGTTGTAATAGAACATCAATTCCATCGATTTCACCCAAGAGTGTTCGGTTAGTGTTATTATCTTGTAGTAAAATAGACAGCATCTCACTGGCATACAATTTGTTGGCATCGAAAGGTCCTTTCACTTTCAGTCGCTTTAATATCCAGTGTAACAATCCTTGCTTTGCCGCTTCTATGCATATCTCGGGCCGTAATTCCGTTAAATTCTCAACAATGCCGAGACTATTGTGAACACCATCCGCTTCTTCCTTTACAGATTCATCCAATCTGTCTAAATTTTGTACTAACAATGCAACAATCTGATGTTCAAGCAGTGCATCAACCAGTGCTTCTGCTCCCTCTTCAGATTCATTTAAAATGTCCACATCTGTTAGTTCTTGGATGAGTTC
Organism: Ecitoglossa quadriceps; assembly: GCA_027574925.1. NCBI lineage: Eukaryota > Metazoa > Arthropoda > Insecta > Coleoptera > Staphylinidae > Ecitoglossa > Ecitoglossa quadriceps. Next base: position 7,861 of record JAODGC010045915.1, on the reverse strand, counting down.
AATGGTGCCAACGGCAACGTCACTATTATCATGTGACAATAATTCTAATAAACTTGGAATGACTTGAAGCCTGACTAACAGTGGATAATAGTCTGGAGCAGTGGCTAGTACTCTCATTTCTTGGAGAATTTCATGTAGTTCAATCTCACTCTCCATGAACTTTTCAGGAGAGTCTGGGAATTTGATTCGCATCTCGCGATTCCTCAAACTGCGTTTTTCGAAATTGAGCACAATTTTCTTGATAGTAGCTTCATCAACAACTTCACCCTAAAATATCAAGATGATTAAAATAATACACTGTACTAAAGTAATCATAGTTACCTCAGTTTGTTCAGTCTCCACAAATTTTAAAATTTCTGCACGTTCTTCTTCGGTAATACTGTCGATTGTAACAGACGGAGTAGGAGATGATCGGCGGGTCATTTCCTGTGCTTTAGCTCTTGCCAACCGCCGCATTTTCTTTTGGCGTTCATCATCATCTTCTTCAGCATCCCCAGGTCTTTTTACAGCTTGTGATGGCTGAAACATTCAACAAACTTAGTAATTTCCCTCATCCATCTTTCTTCATTTATATGTATATATATATATATAAATAAAATTTTATAAACAACATATATAAATACTAATTACAAAATCAATGCAATTACTTTGCAATAAAGATAAATGTTGTTCTTTTTCACTATTCTATTCTTTTCAAATTTGTACTGTTATAATAATTACCTTATAATTTAATAATTCTCCAACATCCATGCTAACAATATAATCCTTCGTGAATTAAACAATCTTCTTCTGTATTTTTGTTTTGAAAGCAAATGATGCAATCGAATTTATCTTTGACTAGGTTGCAATCAATCTGAAGGTTATGCCTAGGAAACGTAGGCAACTGTATTGACAGCGTTCATCTCTTGACTGCTCGACGAAGAAATTTCTCGAACCGCCCGGAAATTAGTGTCGGAGCAACATAATTGAGGCGTATTATCAGCTTCTGTTAAATTAGAATCGTTGTTTGGCAGTTTAAGTCATAAATTATTCTTAATTACAATATGGTCGACTACAGCAAGTGGAAAAACATTGAGGTTTGTGCTTGTATCAAATTCGTTCCCGACGTAACCTCTGCATCCTCTATTATTTCGTTTAATATTGCCTCATTTGCATACTGTTTACATACAATTTACGTATAATTAAATAAATATTTATCACATATATGTTCATTTCTATAGATCTCAGATGATGAAGATGATACACATCCCAACATTGATACACCTTCCCTATTTAGATGGAGGCATCAAGCAAGAATGGAGAGAATGGAGCAACATCAAAAGGAGGTAGATAAATTAAAGCAGACAAAGTCTGAACAAGAAAAGAAGATCAAGGAAACAAAGAAGAAGATTGAATCAGGTGGAGATAATTTAGATGAGCTCAAAAAAGAATTAGAGAGTCTGCAAAAGGAGGATGAAAAACTTAAAGCAGAAGAAGTTGAATTACAAAAGAAAGAAAAAGTAATCTTTTAATTGTTGCATAGCCCAATATTAATATCACAAATGTTTTAGATAATGCCATGGAATGTAGATACAATAAGTAAACCTGGATTTGCCAAAACTGTTATTAACACAAGACCGCCAGCACCTAAAGGGGAGAATCTCTCTGAAGAGGAACGTGAAGCACGTTTGAAAAAATTCATAAAAGATCATGAAAAAGAACTGAAACACTACGGTATGTTACGGAAATACGAAGATTCTCTCGCCTATCTAAAGGGACACAGTTATCTTGTCTCTGAGGATACAGCAAATTACCTTGTAATTTGGTGCATTAATCTTCAGATGGAAAGCAAAACAGAATTAATGAATCACGTCGCTCATCAAGTGATTTGCATGCAATATATATTGGAACTCGCTAAGCAATTAAGCTGCGATCCTCGTGCTTGTCTTGATGCATTCTTTTCTAAGATTCAAATCGCAGAGCCAGAGTACAAGGCATCCTTTGAGGATGAGCTAACGCAGTTTAAGAATCGTATTAAGCGTCGTGCGGCTGAGAAGATGGAGGTGTTAATTAAGGAAGCTGAGGAGGAGGAAAGACAGGCGCGTTTAGGCCCTGGTGGATTGGATCCGGTGGAAGTTTTTGAAACACTTCCCGATGAACTGAAAAAGTGTTTTGAAACACAAGATGTGGCGTTATTACAAGAGACTATTGCCAAACTGCCTGAAGAGGACGCAAAGTATCATATGAAAAGAGCCGTTGATTCTGGTTTGTGGGTGTTGGATGCAAATAAAAATAAGGAAGGAGAGGATGGAAGTGGCGAAGCTGCTGGTACTTCATCGTCGTGAAAACAGATGCGAATTATAAATTGCCGAGAGTCATAAATACAAGCATATTTCAATTTCTATGAAAAAGATTGAATATTTTATCTTTTCTATTCAAATGATTATTACATTTATTGCAAAGTACACTTGTACAAATGTAGGTAGATTTTTTCAGTGTATATGAATGCTTCACATTAGTTCCAAATCATCGCTATATTCAGAGAGAGACACCAAAATCCGGAAATATTTCATCTTTTTAAACTTTCCCAAGTATTGTTTCAACTTCTTGTTGTCGTCTATCACCATTACTTCAAGCTGCCTTGGCAATGCAAAGTCGGTTATCAATTGTCCGCAATATGATACATCAATGTGCCTCAATTTCCTGCAATTTTTAAATATGGTTCTTAGCGAAGTAATACATCTACAGGACTTCAATAAAAGCTTCTTCAGGTTATAACAGACAGTAGACACCGCTTCCATGCCAAAATCGTCAACTCTTACGCAGTGACTTAGGTCCAACACCTCCAGAGCTTGAAAAACGCATTCGCCGTTTAAGAATAACATGCTCAGGTCGTCGCCATTAATAATACAATTATGGGTAAAACCAAATTCATTAAGTTGGTAGAAATTTTTCCAAAAATCCACTAAGAAGTCTCCAGTTAGATTAACTCCATATTTTATGTACATTTTGCGTAAAAGGCTGCAATTCTTCAATCCCCCTAAAGATCGCATCGTTAATAACCGCGAATCCAGTGTTAACGATGTCAGTTGATGTGCCAAATTGGAAATAATTACCATTACATCATCATCTAATAAATTTACTAGTGGGGGACACAATCCAACATTCAATTCATGTAGCTTCGGGCAATTGAAAACAATTTCCAAGAGCGACTTTGAACTAAACCCCACCGTTTTCACATTATGCAAGTTCAAACTCTTCAAGTTATTAAAATACATAACGTCAGTCGCAATGTTCAACGTCTCCACCTTGGAGGAATCAAAATTAAGTCCTTCTAAATTCGGAAAGCACCTAGCAATGTATATAATGATATTGTACGATATGTAATCGTAGTTGACCAGTGCAAGCCTCTTCAAATTTTTGCACACCTTGTTCGCCTGCAGCAGGATTGCTTCCATTTCCACCGCATTATCCAGAGTCAAGGACTCCAGATTGAATTCTCGCAGGGCGTTGTAAATAAATGGAAGTGGTACCTCTGTGGTTGTAATCGTTAGTGACTTCACAAAGCGTGAATTTATAATTGCACGGCGCCAGAATTTACAAACCAATGAGCAGTAAGTAATCAGATGATGGTAGTCAATATAAGAGAAGATATGTTGTAATATCTTGTGTGGTAACGTCGTCCAACTGGTGGGTCTCAACGGGAATGCATGCTTAGAAGAATATGACTTCAGGTTGATTTGACGCTCTCTGATGTTGCTCTTGAGTTGGTTTAAAGTGGTTGTAAAGTCGAGTGATGCCGACTTGGGGACCACTTTTATTGGAGCCGGTTCTTCTATTGTCGGCATATTTTTGACGCGCTGTATTGTGTATGGATACATCGCTCTTATTTTACAATTTAATTAATAAACTTATTGATTGCAGCCAATTTCTTGTATAAATTGCAATAAAATTGTATTATGTCAATGACTATGAAAATTTATGTTATATGACAATTAATTTAAAGTAGAATTAAACAGAAATCAATTAGATTGGACATGTCAGTATAACGTCATGTACTTGCTAAACAAAAGTTCTATGGTTTCACATATACAATATAAGTTAATTTGATCAATGCATGGCACATGATTGCAATCCTTATCATAGAAAATAATAAATAAAGAGAAAGCATACAAATGCTAAATAATTTCGATTGAAGTAAGAGTTAGCAAGAAAATGATTGCTGTGTTCAATTGAAAATTTTTCAAATGATTTAAAGTTCATCAGTAAATTGATGAATATTATGGATATGATCCCCATAGTCAGTTGCTTCACTACCTACAAATGTATCATGATGTGTTACAATTTCATCAAAAGATAAAATGCCATCTTGATCATCATCACTGGATTCAAATAGATGCTCTACTTCTTCAGTTGCAATTTCTCTATAATGCATAAACAGTTGAAGTAGAATATAGAATGATATTAAGTAGATAAAACTTACTCATTGCTAGGAACCACCCAAGATAATATCTCACTCCCCAATAGCTTTCCATCTTTATCCAAGTCTAACTCATGGTCAAACTTGTGTTTCTCTACTAAAAGCCACTCCTTGTCATGTTCAGCACCTCGATCACCAATGTACTCTTGAAAATCTATGGCACCATCATGATTGAGATCTTTAGACTTGAGTGTTTGAGTTAGAATTGTAGGTAGCATTCTTGGGTGTTCTTCAGGATGTGAAAATGCTAGCCATTCTTCCCCTTGCAGAATTGAATCCTTGTTTAAATCAGCTACATCCCACATTATTTTGTCTTCAGAAACCAACTATACAAATATAGCATTATAATTGTACCAATTGGAGTCTCAACAATGATTAATGATCATACCTGTTGGTTAAAATTGGGAATATTCTCATCTTCTTCAGATTCATAAGTATCAGCTAAATACTCTTCCCAAGTCACTTGACCATCTTCATTAGAATCTGCATCCTCCATTCTTTCTTGAGCTTCTTCAGCAGAAAGTGATTTAAAAGATCTGATAATCCATGCTTTCAGCTCTTGTTTATCAATCACACCATCTTTATTCAAGTCCATTTGCACCAAGAGTAATCTAAGTCTTCTGATACTTTCTTCTTTGGTAAGATGGTCAAACTCTTCTGCAGTTTTAACAGATCCTAAGATAGCTTCATGATCAAACTCAGAATTGTGTTCTTCACTATTGGTGATGTGGTTTTTGTCGCGAGGACTGTATGCTCCATCTTCTTCACGTTCTTTATGAAGCGAGTGACTTCCATGAGTATGCACAACCGCTGAACTAATAAAGGATAAACAGGAATAGAAGGCGGCGATTTTGATGAGTATTTTTGTCATCTTGAAGTGCGCCGTATTAACTATGCGGCTGGAAGGTGTTTAATAAATCAAATTTGAACATCGAATCTGGAGAACGTGAAGTATGGAGTTTTGATTGAATTATGAAGGATCGGGTTTTGTGGATGGCCAGGATCGCCAGGATGTTCGTGAGATTATGTGACTGGTTTGGATTTATTTTGTTTACGAATTGGTGGGAGTTATGCAGACAGAGTTGGGAAATTTGAAAGAGGATAGGGTGTAGGAAAAAGTAGATTTCTATCCTCAGGCAATACTTCCATGAATTAATGCTAGGGGGACGGCCGCGTTAACCGTGCGGCTGAAAAGTGTTTAATGAATTACATTTGAACATTGAACATTTAGAGAACGTAAAGTAAGAGTTTTCATTGGATTATAAGGGATTAGATCTTGTGGATGGTCAGGATTATCAAAATGTTTGAAAAATTATGTGACTACTTTAGATTTACTTTCTTTACGAATTGGTGCGAGTTATACGGACAGAGTTGAGAAATATGAAAAAGGATAAGGTGTGGCAAAAAGTAGATTTCAATTATTTCCAAGCAATAGTTCAACAAGTTAATGGTTAGAGGACGCTACTTGTATTATCATCACCATAATCGCAGATTTTATAAAAAACAATGCGAGAGTTTCTAATAAAATATTATTTTTGCCTTGATTACATAGCATTGAAAGAATATAACTCTATAATATGGATATATACCAAGACTACATATTGTCCAACTATATCTGTCGCACCTCTTTGACCCTTAGAGATGAGAAAATACGCTAAATGACCAAATCGTTATATTTAAGTGAACGTTAGCCACACTTCCATACTTATCTTTATCACACATTGGCGCACATAATCGTAACATGTGCATGGCATTTAAATGGTTGCATCATAAATAACAAACCCTGTCGAGCCGGTACCTTTGCATGACTTTATTCGGCACACCACGAAGAATGCGCCACTTGGACACTTTTGCATGCATCTTACATCTTTACGACGTCTTTAAACATCACGCATCCAGCGGCTCGGAAATGGCACCATCAGGCGATATCTCAAGAAGTTATTTGCTAATTGCTCGGTTCTCAGTGCGTTAACCACACTCGGGAAATATGAATTTACTGCCATAACTCGTAAAGTCGATCACTTCCAAGCCTCATTGCAACTTCAAGCGATATCAGCAACATTTATCTCCAAGTGCGCGCAATATTTCAAACTCGTTAGAAATGCATTAAAGCAAGTGCAGTGCGCAGTGTTTAGAGGCCAAGACAAAGAAACGAGTTCCATTGAAGTCTATGAATTGTTCCTACTGCCAAGTGTTTATTAATTAGCGCTGCACGATAAGCTCGTGGTTGAAAAGTATTGGCCACAAGATGGTAATCTCAGTCTTAATGGTTTATTAGAAAGCTGGCGAAGGTACAGTTTGTGCTGGAGCGTGTCTAACAAGGGCCGTAAGCTGCGAGGAAGCCTCCAACGCGCCATGCGCATTGAGATTGTTGCAGATCTGAATGCAGGATTTACGACCGACAACGGGGAGTGGACAAGAAAGTACAGCGGTTGCGGTCTTCGAGATTTATGCACTTTAATTAAAGCCACCACGGAATATTATATAATACTTGCAATCGTTTGAATATTTAATGCAAGCCGGATAATTGGCGAAAAGTGTTACTTTATTAAATAGAGTATTATTGAGCATTATGAGACATATTAATTGGATTTGAGGTTTTGTTTTGATGTATGATGGATTTTATGATCTGTTCATTAGGTTCACATCACATAGTTAAATGTGCTGTTCAGGCGGCAATGGTCGTAAATAATAACGTGTGCTAGGGTAATTAAAACATTAATGAAGATGTATTTAGATTGATGTTTATGTATTAATTATAAAGCAATGAAAATTTGATTAAACCAGGCATATGTGTGGATTTAAAGAATACAACTTTATTTCTGCAACTTTGGGGTTAACATTTTCCGGAGAATATTTATCGGAAAAGATTTCAACTGTGCGAGAGACTTTTCTCCAGAAAATGAATATTAAGTAATCATGATCAATAAGAACAAGAAATAATTTCATATATTTAAGGATTCTGTTGAAGCTATCAATGAAAACAAATATCAAAAAGACATTTTTAGGGCTTGATCATATATAATCATACAGAATGTCATTCAAAACGGTCAAACAGAAATCAGAGCTTGATGCACGGAGGACAAACCGGATTATTTCGAAGTTAGACATTTTAATCACTTGTTACACACTTGTACTAAGTAAAATATTCCCAGTTAGAATGCGACATAATAAATTGATAATTAAACTGTTCTCTAACCATCTTGACCGCTTATTAGCAAAAAAATCCACAATTTCTACATAGAAAATCTTCACAAACCGCTAATTGCACATAATCAAAGTCTACTACTACTTAATTAATAATGATATAAATACTATAGTGTGAACAATTAAGAAGTTACTGTGGTTTTCCGACTGAACGACCAATGGTTGATGGTCATATGTACTAACTTGTATTTAAAT
>JAODGC010045904.1:0-38755 GCA_027574925.1 Ecitoglossa quadriceps | reverse complement strand
TATGTTCCCAGAAACTCGCCATGACCATGCAATACCTACAGCCTCAGGGTTACAGCTATACGAACATTGTGATCTTATCACTGGGACTACAGGAGGCCACTTAGGTGGCAGTGGAGGCTACTTGGAGACACCATTATAGAGCGACCCAGTGTCGGCTACTTGTACAGATTTGACCTTTTGAAATTTTTGGTTACAATCAAGTTTAATACTATTGTTAGGGGGTGGTTATTATGAACAGAGAAGAAGCTTTAAAAATATTAGGCTTAAATGCAAGTCCCAGTGAACAAGAAATTAAAAAGGCATATAGAAAGTTAGTACTCAAATTTCATCCAGACAAAAACTCGGATAAAGAACAGGAAGAACTTAAAAAAGCTGAAGAGAAATTTAAACAGTTACAAGCTGCATATAAGCTTCTTGAGGGAACAGGTATAAAAAAGGCTATGTTACTTCATGACGAAGACTTAGATAGAGTTAGCTCTATTGAGGATTTAAAATTTTGCTTATATGCGGCTCTCTTCAATCAAGATACAGCATTTCTGAAGAAACTTTTTTCCAAGTTCAAGAGCAGTAAGGATGAAAAATTTGGTGATTACATTAATGAAATGTGTGTGCAGGATCACTTGCCGTTGGGCGCTGCTATCAATTCGTACAATATTGATCTTGTAAGCCTGCTCTTAGAGAATGGCGCTAACCCTAACATGAAAATATTTTGTGAGTATACTTCATTATGTTATCCTGGAGTTGTCACATGTGGTAACATTGTAAAACTACTTTTAGAGTACGGTGCTGACCCTAATACACGAGTATATGGTCTTGCTCCATTAGATGTAGCCGCACATGATAAGTTCTATGAAGTTGCAGAATTACTTTTAAAATATAGAGCTGATCCTAATGCACAAGATGAGTTCGGTTCTACTACATTGCATAGGGCATACAAACACTATAGAATTACTTTTAAAACATGGTGCTGATCCTACTATACATAATATATTTGACAGTACTCCATTACATGAAACAATGCATTGTAGCAAGCATGAGTGTGAAAAAGAAAAAACTTTAGCGTTGTTTTTGAAATATGACGCAGATCCTAATGCAACAGCTTCTCGTGCAAAAGATTACTACATGAGAAGGTTCATAGAATGCACTCCATATTTTACTAGTAATGGTATGATAAATTGCATTAAGATACTTGTTTTGCCGTACAGCAGCAATGACAAAATTAAAAAGCTGATGGCTGAGTATGGTGGGGTTGATAGACGCTATCTCATTAGCCAAATGGGACTTGCTTGTTGTTGCTCGATAGTAGCTTCTGCAATCTTATTTAGTATAGCTTCTCCCTGGTGCTATGTAACAACAGCAGTATTTGCACTTGCCGCATGTTTTTTCGTTAAAAATGCTGTACAGGCAGCATTTTTTGCAAAAACAAAAGAACCTTCTCCTGAGTTTGTTGAAGTTACTACTAAAGAAGTTGCTGGTCTAAATGCTGAAGAAAATCGTCAAGCAATCGGTAATGCACTGACGTAATTTACGGGTATCAAAAAAGTTCTTTTTTAAAAAACTTAAGTTATACTTATAAGTGTTTGATATCTTTTATAGTGATTATGCCGAGTTTAAGCTGCCTTTATGGTGATAATGTGGAATTTGTAGAGGAAATGTATAGCCGCTATCTGCAGGGCGATAAATCAATCGGGGAGGATTGGTACAGAATTTTTTCAAGCAATTTAGCAGTTAATAAATCCGAGATCTGCAGTGTACAACATACAACCAAGGTGGATGATTCGGTGGCAAATTTTTTCAGATCTTACGGTCATTTTTTTGCGGATCTTAATCCGTTATTACCAAATGTAAATAAAGAAATAGATTATCAGAAATATTCGAATCTCTCTCCAACACATGACGCTGGGGTCTATAGAGATATTTACTGCAAAGACATCGGTTTTGAATTTATGCATATCTCCTCCTATGAAGAGAGGATGTGGCTGCAGGAAAAGATCGAAAATCAAACCTATACGCTGAGCCCACAAGACAAAAAGGAAATACTCAGACACTTAATCGAATCTGAGATGTTCGAGCAATTTCTCCATATGAAATTCCCTGGATATAAGCGTTTCTCTATTGAAGGTGGGGAATCAGCCATCGTTGCAATTGAGAGAATTATTAGTGATTCCGCAGCTTTTGGTGTTGAAGAAATAATTCTTGGTATGGCTCACCGCGGACGACTCAATGTTCTGACCAAAGTTATGAGAAAAGAATATGCGGCAATGCTATCTGAATTTCAAGGCAACCTTGCATATCCGAGCGGTCTTGAAGTATCTGGTGACGTTAAATATCACCTCGGCTATTCCTCTGATCGCACACTTGCTGGCAGTAAGAAAATACATTTGAGTTTATGTCCTAACCCATCTCACCTTGAAGCGGTAAATCCGGTGCTAGCTGGAAGAATGAGAGCAAAACAAAAAATAAAATCTGTGCTTGGAATATCAATTCATGGTGATGCAGCTTTTATCGGTCAAGGAGTGGTTGCCGAAACCCTGACCTTGAGCAATATTGAAGGATATAAAGTGGATGGTATTGTACACGTTGTCATTAATAACCAAGTTGGTTTTACTGCGAGTCCATGCTGTGCACGGTCGTCTTCTTACTGCACTGACGTAACTAAATCTATAGAAGCCCCAGTGTTTCACGTGAGTGGAGATAGTCCTGAAGCTGTGAATTTTGTTGCAGGTCTGGCGATGGAATATAGACAGAAGTTTAAAAAAGACGTTGTGATTGATATAATATGCTACCGCAAATATGGCCACAATGAGGGTGATGAGCCAAATTTTACTCAGCCACTCATGTATAAGGCAATATCAAAGCATAGGACTCCAGGAACGCTGTATGAAGAGAAGTTGACTGCAGAGAAAGTATTAAGTGGTGACGAAGTGAATAAATTGCGCAGCGAATTCAGGGCAAGATTGGATAAAAGCCTTGCTGAGTCAGTGACCTACACTCCAAAAAAAGCCGACTGGTTTGATGGGGTGTGGTCAAAGCTCAGGAGAGCAAAGTTGAATGATTTGAGTGAATATTACACGGATTCTGGTGTCCCGCAAAGTGAGCTGAGAAAACTGGGTGTGCATATAAATAGCAATATCCCCAGTGGTTTTAACATCAATAATAAAGTTAGAAGAATACTCGATGGAAGGATAGAGAATATAAATTCCGGTAACAATATAGACTGGGCAACGGCTGAGAGTCTTGCATTTGCATCGTTGCTCACAGAAGGAATAGGTGTGCGTTTATCAGGACAGGACTCTGGTCGAGGCACCTTCTCGCACCGTCATTCAAGGCTTGTTGACCAGGTGACAGAAGAAGCGTTTATTCCACTGAACAATATAAATAAAGAGCAAGCTCACTTTGAAATCATGGATAGCGCTCTGTCTGAGTATGCTGTGATGGGCTTTGAGTATGGATATAGCCTTGATTCTCCATATTCACTGGTGCTCTGGGAAGGACAGTTTGGTGATTTTGCGAATGGTGCGCAAATTATGATCGACCAGTTTATCGCGTCTGCAGAAACAAAGTGGTTGCGATCAAGTGGTTTAGTTCTATTATTGCCTCATGGCTATGAAGGTCATGGACCTGAGCATAGCTCTGCGCGTATAGAAAGATTTTTGCAGCTCTGCGCAGAAGATAATATGCAGGTGGTTAATTGTTCCACTCCGGCAAATTATTTTCATGTTTTGCGCCGGCAAATCCACCGAGATTTTCGTAAGCCTCTGGTAGTGTTTACACCTAAATCGCTATTACGTCACAAAAGAGCAGTGTCTAACCTGTCTGACTTTGAAGGAAAATTCCTCACGGTGATTCCAGAATATAGAACAGGTTTAGTCTCAAATGATAAAATACGTAAAGTTGTAATATGCAGTGGTAAAGTTTATTACGACATAATTGAAATGCTTGAAACACAAAAAATAAGTGACATAGCAGTGGTACGTTTAGAACAGTTCTATCCATTTCCTGCTGATAAGCTAAGCATTGAGCTTGAAAAATACGGAAACGCTGAAATTGTATGGTGTCAAGAAGAACCAAAAAATATGGGAGGATGGTTTTTTATCGACCCATTGATAGAAGAAGTGTTATCTAGTCTCAATATTCAAGCAAAAAGACCTAAATGCATTGCAAGACCTGCTGCTTCATCTCCTGCATGTGGTTATGCTAGTGTTCATGCTCAGCAACAAGAGGAGATTTTGAAGCAAGTTATGCAAGGGGTTTAGAGCTGTTGAAGCAAAAAAGATTTTTATTTTACATTTATTGAACTACCAAAATTTCCCAAGACTTGCCTATAATGTGCGACGATAAAAGCACTCTCATCTATTTTCGGCTCATAGTTTTTGTATTTTAAAACGTGGCAGCTTAGAGGTTGGCAAGGTTTGCCAATGCATTGCTATGCAAGATTTTTGCAATATGTAGAGTATGGTTAGTAAAATATTCTTTGCTACACGCCTTAAATGCGTTACTTTTATCCGTTAGTTGAAAATTTTAATATGTTATTGCCCTTTCTATTGATCTTATCTCTCATTGCCCAGTTCATTGAAATTGATATTTCTGTACCTAGCTTTCCAGATATAGTGCGCTACTTCGGTGTATCAGAAGGTACAATTTAATTAACTATTGCTTATAATTTTCTGGGTTTTTGCATAGGAGGGTTGTTCTTCGGTCCATTGTCTGAATGCTACGGCAGGAAAAGAATTATGATCATAGGTAACACTTTGCTACTTATCGGTGCTGTTGGTTGTGTTTTTGCCCCATCGGTTTTTTGGCTCTTAATCTCCCGCTTTATTCAGGGCATTGGTGTTAGCACATCTGTAGTTGTATTTGCAATTGTTGCAGACAGCTATAAAGGTGTCGAAGCGGTGAAATTCATCGGTATCATGAATTCTATTGTCACAGTTGTCATGGCAACTGCGCCGGTTTTAGGCAGTTTTATCAATGAAATTGTAGGGTGGCGTGGCAATTATGCAAGTGTTGCAATACTTTGTTCTATCTCTTGGGTTTTGTTGCTTTTTCTGTTACCTGAAACCAAAAAGGATCGTGATACTTTCAGTTTAAGAAAAATGATGAAAGACTACAGGAAGCTATTATTGAGTCCAAAGTTTATAGTTCCATCTTTGATAATGAGTCTTTTCTCTGCTGCTTATATGTCGTTTATTACTTGTGGACCTTTTTTGTATATAGAAATTTTGGTTTATCCAGCACTATTTACGCACTACATCAAGGTGCAATAGTTGTGTCCTTCTCAATCATTAGTCTCTTTGCTGGCAAAATCTTACAGAAACTTGGAGCGATATGGTGTGTAATTTCTGGTATAGGTGTGATTGCTATTGGATCTCTATTGCTTTTGATATTCAGTATAATCATGCCCAATTCCTACTATTTAGTAACATTATCTATGATTATTTTTTGCATCGGTTGTGGAATTTGTCAGGCAGTGCTTTTTAACGCATCATTGAATGCTTTTCCTGAAATTAAAGGTACAGCTTCTTCCGCATTCTCATTTATTAGAGCTTTTATCATGGCTACTTTTATTGGCTTAACGAGCTGTGTTTACAATGGTCAAGCAATAAGTGCAGCTATTCTTGTTTTTTCTGCAGTAGTGTTAGTTTGCTGTTTATTTGTTGCTTTTAAAAGATGCAGTTGTAGTTGATGCAGATAGTTAGTTCTCTCCCGCTAACCTTTCTGCTTCGTTACGTGAAATTAATGCTTCAATAAATTCATCTAGTTCACCTTCTTTTATAATCTGCTCTAGCCGATGTGAAGTCAGATTAATTCTGTGATCTGTTATTCTTGATTGTGGAAAATTGTATGTTCTTATGCGTTCAGAGCGATCTCCAGAACCAATTTGACTTTTCCTCATTGTTGATCTTTCTATTTCTTTTTTTTGTCTCTCAATTTCGTATAGTCTTGCTCTCAACACTTTAAGCGCTTTGGCTTTATTTTTATGCTGCGATTTTTCATCTTGCTGTATTACAACTATTCCTGTCGGCAAGTGAGTAACTCTTACTGCGCTGTCAGTTGTGTTGACTGATTGCCCTCCAGGACCACTAGACCTGTAAACATCTATCCGTAAATCTTTCTCTTCTATTTTAAAATCAACCTCCTCAACCTCTGGTAATATTGCAACAGTAGCTGCCGAAGTGTGCAGCCTTCCCGAGGATTCAGTTTCTGGCACTCGCTGTACTCTGTGTACTCCTGATTCAAATTTCAGCCTTGCAAAAACCTCTGTTCCATTAACAAGTGCAGAAGCTTCTTTATAGCCACCTATACCTGTGCTAGAAATACTTATTGGTTCAAATTTCCAGTTTCTTTTTTCTGCATATTTTTGATACATGCGAAATAACATCGCTGCAAATAATGCTGCTTCTTCTCCTCCTGTACCTGCCCTGATTTCTAGTATTGCGTTTCTTGAATCATCCTCATCTTTGGGCAGTAGTGCTAATTTTAGCTTGGTTTTTACTTTTGGTAATAATACCTTTTGCTTCTCAAGAAGTTCTTCTTTTGCTAATTCTTTTATATCGTGTTCACTATTTTCATCTTTTATTATCTCCTCTAAGTCTAAAATTTCCTTTTTCAGCGTATTGTATTCATCAATTATCTCGATAATTGGTCTGAGTTCAGAGTATTCTTTTGAGAGGCTGATAAACTCTTTTTGATTTAAGTTAGTAGGATTCTCCAATTTTCTTTCTATATCATCAAATTTTTTCTTTAAGTCTTGTAAATTGTTTTCTATGTCCATACAGCTTAGGTCTAATATTTTAACTATTCTGAAATATATACTTGAAATAAAAAATTTTTTATTTCAAGTAATGACATTATAATATACCTACTACCTTAGATATTTCTATATATAATGGCAAAAAAGATGACATCTAACAGCAACTTTATATTTGGAGCTTCAGACATAAAGTCATTACCAGATGAATTGGTTCCGGAAATTGCGTTTGCTGGCAGATCGAATGTAGGAAAATCCAGCTTAATTAATTTGCTTATAAACAGTAAAAAAGCTGCCAGAGTTTCTTCTAAACCTGGGTGCACTAGACAAATAAATTTTTACTCTATGTACAACGATAAGTTCAGGCTTGTTGACCTTCCAGGATATGGCTATTCTTGTGCAAGTAAGGAAGAAACGATACAATATTTAGGTCTAATTGAGTATTACTTAATCCAAAGAAAAAAACTAAAAAGAGTGTTTGCATTGGTAGATAGCAAAGTAGGACTAAAAGAAATAGACAAAGACTTTATTTATTGGTTAATATATAATAATATTAACTTTGATATTGTGCTAACAAAAATAGACAAGATAAGTCAAAAAAATCTCGATGCCATTCTGGAAAGCACTCAAAAATGGATTGATAATGAGAATGTGTCAATTCATCAAATAAGCACCCGTATTAAGTGTAAAATAACCAAGGTAAGAGATGAGTTTTTCAAGTTTGCAAGATAAAAGAATGAAGAGCAGTGAATTTTCAAGTGGTGAGGTATCATTTAGACAAAAAGCAGAAATATTGCTTGAAGTGCTATCTAATATACCAAATTTTGTAGGCGAAACTTTCGTCATCAAGTGCGGCAGCGTGACAATTTCAAATGAGACACTGTTCAATACTTTTGTGCATAATGTTGTCTTGTTGAAACAGCTTGGCATAAATCCAGTTATAGTCCATGACGGAGAGCGTGAAATTGATTCTTTACTAAAAACCTTGGGTATCAACAGTAAGTTTGTGAACAACATCAGACTTACAGACAAAGATACTATGAAAATCGTTGAAATGGCGCTATGTGGCTCAGTTAATAAAAAAATTGTTCAGCACATAAATTCTGCTGGTGGTTCAGCTATTGGGTTATGTGGAAAAGATGGCAACCTAATAAAAGCCGAGAAAGTAAGCACTACGCTTAGGGAAAATGGATCAAACAATATCGAGAGAATATTAGACATGGGATTTATTGGCATGCCAATCGAAATCAATCCTGATATATTATTTTTTGTTGAGGAATCAGATTTTATACCAGTTATTGCACCTATCGGTCATGGAAGAAATGGAGAAACGTATCACATCGATGCAGATAGTGCTGCAAGTGCGATAGCAATTGCAGTGTCTGCATCCAAAATGATAACCTTTAGCGATACAGAAGAAATAGATAAAATTGGTGGTAGGAAAATGTCTGTTAAAAATTTAAATGCATCGATTAATTGTGGTAAAATTAGGGGAGAAAGACTTATTGAAAAGCTTATAGCGTGCACAAAAATGGTGGAAGAATGTGCTGGAACCGCTCATATAGTTGATGGTGGAGTACCTAATATTATAGTTGATTTATTTACCGAGAATAATTCGAGTGTGTCGATTGTGAATGATTTGTAACTGAACATTAATTGCTGTCTTTCGCGGACACAATTTGCATGTTATAATTTAAGCTTTGGTAGGTAGAGTGCAAAAAGTTAAAGTAGAAATAAAAAAATTATTACACGGAGAAGATCTGCCTCTTCCGGGTTATGCAACTGCGCAGAGTGCTGGCATGGACCTTTATGCAGCGCTGGACGGCTCTGTGATTTTAAATCCACTTGAAAGATTACTTATTCCAACTGGGATTGTAATTGCAATACCAAATGGTTTTGAAGGACAAGTTCGCCCGCGTTCTGGTCTTGCTGCAAAACATGGGATCACTGTTTTAAATTCTCCTGGCACTATAGATTCTGATTATCGAGGTGAGGTTAAAGTTTGCTTGATTAATCTAAGCCATCAACCGTATGAAATAAAAATGGGGGATAGAATTGCACAAATCCTTATTGCTCCTGCATCTTGGGTAGTTTGGGATTATACCGAAGAATTTTGCACAGAAGAAACTGACCGAAATGCAGGAGGTTTTGGCTCAAGTGGTAGGTAGTTTATGCAAAAGTGCTAAAAACCCCCTTGACTGCAATAATTTTTTACATACAATTTTAGTATATTAATAATTTGTTAAAGAGGTACTTATGTCAATCTCCAAAGTTTTTAAAAACCATCGTGGTCAACTCCACAAAATGAACACTGCTCTTGTAGTACTCATTCCTCTGTATGCTGCTGGTGCAGCAGCAGCACTTTCAGCACCTTATTGGGTGTCTTCAACTTGTACGCTAGCTCCACTTGCGGCTTTTGCAGCTACACCACTTGGAATAGGTATATTAGCAACCGTTGCTGTTGCGCTAATTGGTTTAGCAATATATGCTATTATGAGAAATAATGAAATATCTGAGGTGAAAGCTCCGAAGATTGTTAATAAGGGAGGTAAATTAGCACTGCTATTAACAAGAGAGGTGCTTGAAGAAATGAAAGAGAATAACAAACATAAGGATAAAGACGGTAACGAAGTAAAAGATGAATATTATATAGATTTCAGCCTGGGAGACAAGAGCTACCGTGTTATTGTTGGCGATAATGCTACCGATGAGCTAGGTAATACTTTACTCTTAAATATAAATTCATTAAGCGTGAAAAACGATGACGGTAAGTATACTCCAGCAAATCAAGATGAGATAATTAGCGAATTAGACAAGCAGGGTGGTGAGGTTAATACTTAATTTAGGAAAAGTTGTTGTTGAACAAGCTGGTCAAAGCCAAGGGCAAGGAAAATAAGCAGCATAGCTTAAGTAAAACAAAGAGGTAGGCTAAGTCTGCCTCTTTGTTTCTTCCAGAAAATTCCTGATTCTGGGTACCATGTGTTGGAACAACAAAAGCTATTTTACCTTTATTACCACCTAAAAGTGGCCAGCAATGACTGGTATTAAGCCATTTCTATTATGGCTGATTAAGCATATTATAGGTAAATGAATTTTAATATAATCTTATTATACTTATGGATATACACGCTGTATAAAACGAAAGTATGGAAGACTTCATAACTGCAAGAAGAAAAGATGATGTTGTAATATCTGTTTGTCAGGATAATAAGAAAAAAACTGTGCTAATTTCAGGGCTTAATCAAGCTGCAAGGGATTTATTAAAATACAAGAAAGAGAGCCTACTTAATAAGCCATTAATCAATATCTTAAGTGCGAGAGCAGCTAATGACGTGAAAAATTACTTAGAATATACCGAAGATGGGCAAGATTTACTTGATATATTACCTAAAGTGATAGGCTTTTCCTTAATTGACGTCAAAGGAGAAGATATCAGGACAAAAGTGAAAGTCTTTCGCACCATGCAGTTCACTGATGACAAGATTAATTATGAGCTGTTAATACGTGACATCAGCTTGTTGCATAAATTAGGAATATTTAGAGATGAATATCTAATGGGTAAAAAATACAAAAGCCACGACTTGTTTGATATACCAAACAGTGAGTCTTCTATCCTGGAGCTATGTGTTATATCGAATTTCGCCCTGCAATATCAAATTAATGTGACTATGGGAGTTATTGGTTTTAACTGTAACGAAATAGATGACGCACTGAAAGTCGTTGTAGAACACTTTCACAAAAATTGCCGTAGTGATGATTTTCTAGGGTATATTGGCAAAAATAAATTGCTCTTTATCTTATTTAACTGTAGTGCAGAAGACGCACCTAAAGTGATTGATCGGATCCATTCTGCTATCAATAAGCAGTTACTAAAACATAGGTTACCCAGTATATCAGTAATTTATGGAAGCGTAGCTCAATTAGCCAAAAAAGCCTTCTGAAAGGTTGTCTTTTGTCTATATTGAGTTTAAACTTAAGTTTTTTATAAAGAATTAAGTTTATTCGTGAAACTGAGATACTGCCTAGTAACACTGCTTTTGTTATTGTTTTCGCAAAATGATGCTAGTGCTAGGGTAATTCTGGACAAAGGAATGTTTTATGCGGAACTGGACGGAAAGATAGATTTAAGATTCGGCTATGCTTTTAACAAAGATTCTTTCAATATTCAGCCTAAAGACAAGATTTCAAGTTATTCATATTTACGCCTTCTTTATTTACAGCAGGTTTATCCAAATACTCAAATGGGGTTTAATGTCAAGGCAGGAGTGTCTAGTATCGCAAACCTAAAGGCGTTAGACATAGAAAAATTAGACATGGAGGAATGGTATTTTATCATAAAAAACCAGGGGCTTGGATCAATTGAATACGGTAAAAGAAGTTTGGTTAGCCAAAGTATGCTGATTAACACCTCAAAAATTTATGCAGCCGCAGGAGGAGTAAATGGCTGCTGGGCAAACTATGCAAATTTGCGTGGCAGTGAAAAAAAGGGTATTGGTGCTGGATATGATAAAGACAAGGTGTTCTGGGTTAAGCCTAATATTTATAGTGATTATAACGGACTTGAACTAAAGTTAAAGCAACCAGCAATAAGCTATATCTCTCCTGAAATTTACAACTTTCAATTGGGACTCAGTTATGTTCCAGGAAAAAATAACTTACATTATAGCAATCTAATTGCTGCTGGCCTTTCCTATAAGAATGGTTTATCAGATAATGTAAGTTTTACTACTGCTTTGACTGGTGAATTTGCAAAGGAAAATTTAACTGATTGTTCAGATGGAACTAAAGAAGGTTATACATGCCGTAATCAATTATTACACTGGAATTTTGGCTTAAAGTTAAAGTTGTTTGATCTTGATTGCATTTTTTCGTATGGTAATGGTGGTAAATCTGGTGAAAAACGTGATCCTGAAGTAGACAGCACATATTACACGAATGCGGGTGTCGCTTACCGCTCTGATTCTTACAAATTGAGCTTAACACATTTCAATAGTGGTAGGGACATTGTAGGCAAAGGCACAAACAGATTAACATCGTATGCTTTAAGTCTTGAAAGTTCTCTTTTTGTAGGCACTTCATACTATCTCGATATTGTAAAATTTAACACTGAAGAGCCAGCCAAAGAATCCAAAAACAACTCAGGTTACGTATTCTTAGCTGGGCTGAAGTTAAGCTTTTAGTAAGAGTTTTCTTTTGTTCTCCTCTATCTTTTCAACACTCTCTGTGCTACCAGTAAACAAAAAACATGTTTTTAAACTTTTGCCAAAACCCTGGTTTATTATCATTAACCTTTGTGAATGCTATATTTAAACTATATTTCGGATCATCTGGCACATCATATCTAATGTTAAGTGTTGAAACTTTGTTGTTATTATAAGCACAAACATCGTCATACGATAACTTTGTCGTGTAGCACTTTACACGCTTTTGCTTATCATACACTATATCACCTGATCCCCCTTCTAGTTCTACAAATTTAGCTTTTTTCTGATATTCCTTTATTTTTATTAAATCCTTATCCAGTGATATTGAAACAGGCAGCGTATTCCCAGTATATTCTTTAGCTAAAAGTTCACTTTGAGGATGCATCTCTATCTCCCTGCCATAATGCGAGTCCATAAAATTGTTAGTATAGAACTTATCCCCAGCATGTACGCACTCATTAGTGGCATAAGGCACACCGCCATAATTGCATTGAACTTTATAGTCTCCTATCCCGTTATTTTGAAAAAAATCATGAATGGTAGTGTAACTACCAGCAGCATCATTTATATAATCCATTACCTAATCCTTAAAACTTTTAATTCATTATACCATAAGTAATTACGCCTATCAATTAGGAGACTCTTTATTAATTACTTTTAGTAGATTGTAAGATTGCGACTTTCTTATCTCCCAGTTCCTCACATACTGCTGGACTAATTTGGGGTAGTCTTCAATAATTAACAAGTTTTCAGCATTCCCTTTTTCAGCTGTCTTACTCAGGTTAAACGATCCTGTGATAACCTTTTGATTATCGACAATTATTACTTTATTATGGGCAATTTTTGGCTTATCATCAATCCAAACTGGTATTCCACTTGCAAACAATTTATTTATCATACTATATTTTGAGTGAAGTTGCGATTTATCCAAGATGACTCCAACATCAACGCCACGTTCTTTAGCATTAATCAAAGCCCTTGCAACTGTTTCAAGAGTAAACGTATATTCTTGAACTAAAACAGATTTTTTAGACTGGTCTATTTCACTGATTATTGATACAGCACAGTCTTCTTCAGGCGAAAAGCAAACTGTAGCTTTTGGACAGAGTGAAAATATAGGACCTGTATAATAATACAGAGAAAAACATGCTAACAAAAATAAAAGGTATAAAAGCCTCACAAACCACACCTAAATACATGGTGGTAGACTACATCATAGTTTAATTATCTGTCAATCCATACTCCTTCCACTTCTCTGTAATTTTTCTTACTATTTCCTCACTCATTTTAATTGCCTTTCCCCACTCTCGTTTGGTTTCAGGTGGAACTTTGTTTGTCGCATCAAATCCCATCTTACCTCCAAGTCCACTTTCAGGAGAGGCAAAATCTAAATAATCAATAGGCGTATTTTCTATCATGATTGTATCACGCACCGGATCCATTCTCGTTGACATTGCCCACATCACTTCCTTCCAATCACGTATATTTATATCATCATCAACAACTATGATAAACTTCGTATATAAAAACTGTTTTAGAAAAGAGAGTATGCCCATGACAATTCTTTTTGCATGTCCGGGATAAGATTTTTTTATCGACACCACTGCTATTCTATAGGAACAACCCTCTGGCGGCAGATAAAAATCCACTATCTCTGGAAATTGGTTGATGAGAATTGGTACAAAAATCTCGTTGAGTGCTTCACCAAGAATTGATGGTTCATCTGGTGGCTTGCCAGTGAAAGTGCTGAGGTAAATTGGATTTTTGCGCATTGTAATTGCAGTGATATTAAACTCAGGAAATTGCTCAACAGAATTATAGTAACCAGTATGATCTCCGTATGGTCCCTCATCTCTATACTTATCCAAACTCACATAACCTTCCAAAACGATTTCCGCATGAGCCGGTACTTGAAGTGGAATAGTCTTGCAATTAACAAGCTCAAGAGGCTTCTTTCGCAGCAGTCCAGCAAATTGGTACTCCGACAATGTTTCTGGCACCGGAGTTACTGCAGCAATAAGCGTTGCAGGATCGCTGCCAATCACAGCAGCAGCAGGAAACTTGATACTTTGCCCACTCTCTTTCCATCTTTTATAATGACCAGCCCCTCCACGATGTGCAAGCCAGCGCATTAGAGTTGTTTTTTTATCAACAACCTGCATACGATATATTCCAAGGTTGAAATTATCCTGTTTATCTTCTGTCGGTCCTTTTGTTACCACGACTGGCCAAGTGATAAGTGGTGCGGGTTCATTTGGCCAGCATGTTTGGATGGGTAGTAAACTGAGGTCCACTTCATCTCCTGTCAGCACCACTTCTTGACATGGAGCTTTGCTCACGACTTTACTTCGCATCGATAACACGACTTTTAATAGAGGAAACATTTTCACAGCATCTTTTAAGCTTCTTGGCGGTTCAGGAGATTGTAAAAATGCTAGAAGTTTACCAAGATCTCTTAGTTCATCAGGGTTTATGCTCAGCCCCAATGCAATTCTCTCAATAGTACCAAATAAATTCACCAAAACCGGAATCGAGTTTTTGCCATTTTCTGTGACAACATTTTCAAAGATGATAGCTGGCCCTTTGTTTGACAAAACCCTGCGGTGAATTTCTGTCATTTCAAGAACCGTTGAAACCTCTTCCTTAATCCGAATCAGATCCTTTTTTTCCTCTAAGGCTTTAATGAAGTCGCGTAAATCGTTGTACATAACTCAAAACAAATCTTCTAAAGTAATCACGTGATGTATTGTATCTTTTAGATATTGGTTTTCAGAAGCTCCATTTGCAGCAATTAATACCCAGAATACCTGCTTTTTCGACTTCGTTTTTTCCCTATAAACTGCCTCCTTTCTCTTTAATTGTTCAACAAATTCCTTTGTTACTGTATAAGGTTTATCGCTATACTTTATTTCACAAAGCATTACACATCCATCTTCTCGATCGAAAACCAGATCTATTTGAGCACCAGACTCTTTACTGTATTTTTCCGGTTGATATTGCCAATCTCCACATATAACTGCTATATGCTCTATATTTAATTTTCTTCTAATCTTATTGGCATGTTTAAAACACACAGCTTCAAATGTTTGCCCTGTCCATGTTTGCCAGGCTGGCTTCTTTATCGCCAATTCCCAATAGTGAGCATCACTTATTATCGCCCTTTTTGTTACTTCCTTAAATGGTTCAATCCACGTTAGATAAAATAATACATATTCGTCAATTACCCTGTAATATACTCCTCTCTTTCCCTTGTTCAGCGGTAAAAAACCACCGATAAATCCTGCTTCTTCTAAACTACTTAATTTAGCAGTTAAGCGACCACCCTCAGCGATTTTAGTCGCTTCTATAAGTTCTTTTCTGCTGATCCCTTTTGGCTTTTTTGCAATTGCACGAATGATATTTAGATATGTCTCTGGCTCTTCATACAAAGAATGAAATAGCATATCAAATTCATCAAACAACAAACCATCCTTCTGAAAACAGATCGCATTAATATTTTGTGCTGCTGATAGTCCTTTACTTATTTCCTTAAGGTAATGTGGTATCCCTCCCATAGCCATGTAGATCTGTAATATCTGCTGGTGATTAAGGCTGACCCCTAAATATCTTAGGTACTCTTTAGTTTCACGTAAGTTAAAAGGCTGCAAAGGTATTCTTGCCGTAATACGATTATGCAATCCTCCTTTACTGTAAATTAGATTTTCCAGCATCCAAGAAGCTGCTGAGCCACAAACAATCAAGATAAGTTTCTTTCGGTATGTCCAGTGTATATTCCAAAAATATTCTAATGCTTTTAGAAAATCAGATTTTTTTGTAGCCAGCCACGGCAGTTCATCAAAAAATAGGACAACTTGTTCATTCTCATGTGTGTTGTCAATAGCAAGTGTTAATTGTTGTAATGCATCCATCCAGTTTTTAGGTAAAGCCATTCTTGCACCTTTATAAAAAGTATTTGATAATGATTGTGTAAAAATTACAAGTTGTTCCTGCAGGGTACCATTATTGAGACCAGTCTGTTCAAATAAAGTATCAGCATGTTTACTGAAAAATTGTTTTATTAGGTACGTCTTACCTACACGACGCCGACCATAAACAGCAATAAATTCAGCTGATTGAGAAAGAAGTTTGTCTTGTAGAGTAGCTGTTTCTTTTGCTCTACCAATGATTGGTTCGTTCATATAATTTACCGCCGCGTTTGTTAGCATTATACATGGCGGTTATAAGATAATCAACTTTTTTACCGCCGCGTTTACAGTTGCTATACGTGGCGGTAAAAAATATAGCACCTTATAATTTGCTATTCTGGGGTGTTTTAGCCATTTGACCATCAACTCCTTTGATAAATTCTATGGTTGAATTTCTTTGTGTAAAGTTTGCATTCGAGACAGAACTTGCTATAAAATACACTTGATATAAATGTTTTTATATATTAATATTAAATACCTCTTTTAGTATGTGGGTACTAAAAGTTTTACATTGTAGGTCCTTTAATAAGCATATGCATAGAATATCGTTTTTATTGATTTTTATATTGGCAGTAGCAAGTTTGCCAGTAATAAATAATTGGCTTTCGCACCGCAGTCAAACCCTAAACGATGACCAAATAGGTGAGAGATTAGATAATTATATCAGTAGAAATTTTGATAAGATTATAAAAACCCTCCGAGAAGAGTCGATTAAAAGTAGCTATGCTGCACGTAATAACGCAACTAAAGGTAAAATTTTACAGTACAAAAATGAAATATTCGACTCAGCTTACCCTCACTCAGGAAATAAAAATAGCAAAGTTATAGCCGTAGGTTTCTTTGACTATTCTTGTGGCTATTGCAAAGCTATAAAGAACGATATAAAACAGTTAATCAATGACGGCAAAGTTAAGTACATCTTCAGGGATACTCCAATACTTGGTAATGATTCTCTCAAGGCAGCAAAAAGTGCTTTGGCTGTCTATTTCGTCGATAAAGACAAGTATTTAGATTTCCACTATGCTGCTTTAAGTCACAGGGGAAAATTTTCAGATGAAACTATATTAGGTATAGTGAAAAATATAGGAATTGATGAGGATGATTTTAATAACTCCATGAAAAATAATGCAGATAAAATTGAGCAAATGATAAGCAACAGCAAACTTTTAGTAAGTGAGCTGGGAGTAGGTGGTACGCCTTTTTTAATAATTGGGGATAGTCTGTTTGTAGGAGCGACTGATTTGGATGTACTACGCAAGAAAGTAGATGAATTAAGTAACAAACAAGCCATAAAATTTCTTGCTTGACAGCACAAGTGGGCCTAAGTATAGTAGCCGTGGGTGTGACAGCAGCAGCTTTCAGTTGCTTTCATGATGTTATTCTTCAAGTTACAACCACTTCCTTCAATTAAATTATTTCAATTTCATTTTTCAGGAGAGTATATGTCATTTACAGAAATTAGATTTCCAGAAAATATATCTTACGGTTCCACTGGAGGACCAGAATTTTCCACTGACGTTGTCACAACTCATAATGGCTGCGAACAACGCAACATCAATTGGTCTCACGCACGTGCCAGGTACAATATAGCTTATGGAGTTAGATCAAGCGAGCAGTTAACAGAACTCATAACATTCTTCCATGCACGGAAAGGTAAAGCAATAGGATTTCGTTTTAAAGATTGGTCAGACTTTACAGCCACTAATCAAGAAATTGGAATAGGAGACGATAAAAAAACGACTTTTCAACTGATCAAAACTTACGTAAGGGGGGAAGGCAAGCATGTACGCATAATTAAAAAGCCAGTACATGGCACAGTAAAGATTTACCTAAACGGTAAAGAAGAGAGCGAATATTCAGTAAATTATTCAGCCGGAGAAATAATATTTATAAAACCACCAGTAAAAGATGCGGTGATCACTGCAAGCTTCGAATTTGATGTACCCGTGCGCTTTGACACAGATTACTTAAACGCCTCTATTGATAACTACGGTAGCAGCAGTTGGAACAACATTCCCTTGGTGGAGGTGAAAATAGGCTAGCATAGACCTACATCAGATTGTAAACTCGAAGGAAATCTGTATCCGCTCAGCTCAGCAGCTTGAGAAACAGGCTACTTCTTCTTTTAGTTGTGCAATTTCATCTACCAAAAGCCCGGTCTATAACACCTACCGGCCTTGAGTTGCTTTCATTTCACCTTTTTCATGGTAGATGATTTGTCTCGAGCGTCATCGAGCTTTTTACAGTAGCTGGTTTTGGGTACTGGAAATTGATCGAGATATTAATAATATGTGTTGCTAAAAGAAATGTAGGTCACACTGATCATTATGATCACTATCGTTTGATCCAACTAATGGATCGCAATGTTGTTGCGTAGGTACTTCAGTTCTTCCTGCATGAGACCAAAATAACCATGATATGAAGCCACCAATAAATAATGCGACTAATGAAATAGGTTGTATAATTATATCAAAAAAACTGCTTGTTTGTTCTTCATCCTGCCTTTGCTCTAGCTCTTGCGAAGTTTTTCCTCCAATATTTCTAATAACGCTTTCTAGTTCTATCAATAATTTGTTGTTTAGTCTCACATTACCTTGGGTATCACAAAAAACAACATAATCCAAAACCGTCTTTCTATGATTATCATCACTCTTCACATCGTCATTAATATGATTTGGCCCTAATTGATTAACAATCTCTAACGCTTCCACCATTTCAGTTTCATCATCAGGCTCTACTAGAATTAACGAAATTATTTCAATCAGTTGTGATTGTAGCTCATTTACGTTCATAATTTACCTCGTCAAGCTTATACTAAATTATACAAACAACAGACAGTTATGAAAACTTAATATTAAGATCCATAGTGCGATGTGGACCTACCGACTCCAATAAGTTTTTATCAAAATATAATACTGAATTATTTATACTCCCATCACACTTTGGAACCATACAGAAATTTAGAAAATGCCACAGCTAAAATGCTTAATAATTATACACTATTTCTCTCAATCATATTTTTCTGAATGGCCATTTTCCACCTTGCAGACTCTGCCAAGTGCGCAAGTATTAAGAAATTTACCAAATCAAAAAAAAGGCAAAAGAATCCCCGTGGGTGGCTAATTATTTATATTTAACCTTCAAACATGGCGTTCTTTTATTCTAAACGTCTCATAACCTCGACTCAGTTGCTTTTGAGCTGCAACTAGTCTAAATTTAAACGTTAAGAAATTTACTAATACAGAAAAAAAGGCAAAGAAACCCCGTTAGCTAGTTATTCACTATCTATCCTATCATATCAGCGTTTTTTTATGTTTTTTAGCGTTCAGCAGGCGCGTTTTACTGCACTAGCTGAGGATGTAGACAACAATGTAAAAGACATGAGGTGCACATAGTGCAAAAAATTAAACATGATACGCCAGATATATTAAGTTTTTTTGTCGTTTAATCTGTACAGACCGAAGATAAACACTTAGCTTCAATGTTATGATAGCAGGATGGGCGGGGGTTGTCAAGTAGTTTTTATGCCAGTTTTTATAGCTCCCTGTTTTCAAATCATAATGTTCGTTGCCACTTTTAACCTTTTATAGTATGTTTGCATATTGAAACTATAAAATTCAATTTATGTACCTACGTGCCGTAACCCCAGTTTTAGAAAGATTTTCCACGCTTTATCCTGTTTTGGGCATTACAGGCCCCAGACAATCTGGTAAAACAACCATTGCAAAAACATTGTTTAAGCACTTGCCGTATGTATCTTTAGAAAATATTGATACCCGTTTTCAGGCGCAAAATGACCCTAGGGGGTTTCTAGCTAATTACCAGCAGAGTGCTATTTTTGACGAAGTACAGCATGTGCCTGAGTTATTATCATACCTTCAAGAAATAGTTGATGAGTCCCCTGTAAAGGGTCGATACGTGCTAACAGGGTCTCAAAATTTTGCTCTCAGTCACCATGTTTCTCAATCTCTTTCAGGGCGCATAGGTATGACAACACTATTGCCTCTGAGTTTGTTTGAACTTGGCATGCCTACAGATATTAACTCAGCTATCTTTAAGGGAGGATACCCTGGATTACATAGCCTTAACATGCATCCACTGGACTTCTATCCCAGCTATATCCAAACCTACATTGAACGCGATGTTCGACAACTAAAAAATATTGAAAATATTGGTAGATTCCAAACCTTCCTCAAATTGTGTGCAGGTCGAGTAGGGCAGATCCTTAACCTATCATCTCTTGCTCAAGATTGTGGCATTTCTCATACAACCGTGCGACAGTGGCTGAATATTTTGGAAGCTAGTTACCTGGTATTTTTCCTCCAGCCATTCCATCAAAGTTTCAGCAAGCGTCTAATCAAGATGCCAAAGCTATACTTTTATGACACCGGTCTTGCCTGTACGCTCCTTGGCCTTGAGAAGGAGCATCAATTAGAAACACACTATCTTAAAGGAGCTCTGTTTGAAAATTTGATTGTTTTGGAGATTTTTAAGAGGCGTCTCAATCAGGGATTACCTGCTAATCTATACTTTTGGCGTGACCAAACAGGACATGAGGTAGATTTATTAGCAGAATGGGGTGGTAACATTCATGCTATTGAAATCAAGGCTGGTTCCACGTTTCAGAGCGATTTTATTAAAAATGTACAATATTTCTGCAAACTTTCCCAGATAGCCAAGGGATATTTAATCTATACAGGTCAGCAGAGTGGTTCACATGCAAAGGTTAAACTTGTGCCGACGAATGAAATAGGTCAGATCTTCTGTGAAGATTCTTAACTTATTACAACAAAACTAGGCGCACACTGGGTAAAAATGGGCTGGCAGTTGGGTCATACTAATACGGACGGAATGGGATTCGAACCCATGGTACGCTCATCACGTACGTCAGTTTTCAAGACTGGTGCCTTAAACCACTCGGCCATCCGTCCACTTCTTTTTTACCACAACATTTGATTTCAAGCAATCTATAAAAACTTCACTTGCCCACGCAAAAGTTGCTAAATATATTACCCAATATTTCTTCAACATTAATAACTCCTGTTATCGCACCAAGTTCAGACGCAGCAAGCCTTAAATCTTCAGATATCAATTCAATTGGGTTGTCTATATTAAAACGTTGTAAATGTTCTACAGCTCTCTGCATATAATCCCTATGTCTTTGTCGAGTAATCACAGGAGTGTCTCTATCGTAACCAAATTTCTCCTCTACTTTTTCTTTAATCACAGAAATTAGTTTCTCCGTCCCTATTCCTTTTAAAATAGAAATGGGTAAAAAATCTATGCCGTTAGTTTTTATGTTGTGATCATTGACATCGTCAGCTTTGCTCAGCACGTAAATGGTGTCATTACTTACAACGTTGCAATTGATGTTATCACGCTGCTTAAAAGGAAATAGTCCTATTACTAAATCAGCTTCACATGACCTCTTTCTCGCTCGGCTTATGCCTTCTGATTCTATCGGATCTGAACTTTCACGAATTCCAGCAGTATCAGAAAGGATGATTGGGTACCCGCCGATGTCAATATGAGCTTCAAGTACGTCCCTTGTTGTGCCTGCATACTCAGAAACAATAGCGATATCGCGTTTGGCCAAGAAATTAAACAGCGTTGATTTACCAACGTTTGGTTCACCAGTTATTACAACATGCAAGCCTTCACGCAATCTCTCGCCCCGCCTATTATCATTTAAATGCTCTTGTATCGACTGCACAAGAGCTTGTACCTCACTACTGATTTTTTCCAGCTCGGTTCTTTCTGTTGCAACATCCTCTGGAAAGTCTATATACGCCTCAATTTTAGATTGCATCGTTATTAATCTCTGTCTCCAATTGCTGTATAGCCTCTCCAACTCTCCTGACATCTGCTTAATCGCTTGTCTAGCTTGCATTTTTGTCTCGGCATCAATTAAGTCTGCAATCCCTTCTATCTGCGTTAAGTCAAACTTGCCATTTAGAAAAGCTCTAAGCGAGAATTCCCCAGGCTTAGCCATAACAAAGATTTTTGATAATTCTTCCAAGATGATTTTTATAATCGCCTTACTTCCATGCACCTGTAACTCTATAACATCCTCGCCGGTAAAGCTGTTTGGAGCAGGGAAATAAATGATTATTCCATTGTCAATCAATTGACCTAAATTATCATATAGGTCAACTAAAGTAGCAAACCTTGGTTTAATGTCTTTCCTAATATGAAAATGATTTAAAGCTTTAAGTGCATGGTTACCTGAAATCCTGACTACTGCAACTCCTGACTTACCAAATGCAGTTGATAGAGCGAAAATAGTTTCATCCGTATTTGTCATATATAAACTAGTTTATATCTCAGCAATATTACACTTAAGAAACCTAATTTGAAAATACTGAAAATTTTCATTTACTTTGTTAACTTTTATTACTATAATAGTATTGTATTAATAAATTAAAGATACCTGTCCTACAAAAAAAATCTTTGAAGGTTGCTAGTATCAGTTCAATATTTATTATAGAATTGATTGTTAACTAATAGTCTTGTTTATGCGTCAAATACTAATTTTACTGTTGATAATATTGCCAATTAAGTTGCTTGCAGTCGAGATAGAAATTATTGCAGATGTAAATGGTGAACCAATTTCAAATCTAGATATTGAAAAACGCATTAACCTGATAAATTCATTGTTTGGCACCCAAGATGGAAAGGAACTGAAGCTTCAAATTCTTAGACAGTTAATAGATGAAATTACCATCATCAATGAGGCGCAAAGGTTAAATATAAAATTGAGTGATGAAGAGTTAAATAACGCTATCTTACTATTTTTAACTCAAAGCTTTAAAATCAAAAATGATGAAATCGATCAATACATAAAAAACCATAACATAGACCTTAGTATTTTAAAGAAACAGATAAAATGTCAGCTTTTGTGGAGTAAAATTATTGAAACAAGAATCGTGCCATTTATCAACATAAGCGACAAGGAAGTAAACGATATGCAAGAGCAAATAGAAAAGCCAGATTACCTTATTACGTTTCAAGAGTTCATAATTCCCGCTCAGAAAGATAAAGATATTTATAGTATGGCTGAAGAGCTAATGGAAAAATTACGCAATAGTAATAACAACTTCACTCCAGATTCTCCAATAAAGATGCGCAAAGCAACTGTTAATTTAAATCAACTAAAAGGCAACCTCAAGGGCATTTTAGAAGGACTAGAAACTGGCGACATAGCAGGTCCAGTCAATCTCAGCGAAGGCTATTTTATTATAAAAGTAATAGATAAAGTACAACTTGATCACACACTATTGGAGAGCACTTTAAAATTAAAACAAATTGTGGTTAAAGACTCAGAAAGTTCATTAAACAGTCTCAAGGAACAAAAAGCCAATTGTTTAAATTTTGATGAATTGGCAGATAATCTTAAGCTGCCAAATGCAAAAGAATTTGAAATAAAAATGCGGGATTTAAATCCTGATTTACAGGCTTTACTTAGTAAAACAGGTGTAAACGAAATAGTAGAATTCAGAGAAAATAGCACCGCAAGATTAATGATGTTGTATGATATCAAAAGCAGTGCAGCAGATACGGAAGCAATTAAACAGAAAATATATCAACAAAAGATTGTGTTGCAAAGCAACTTGCTACTAGATGACATACGTAAAAATGCAGCTATTAGTTATCGATATAGTTGAGATATGGTAAGCGTTTAGTGGTGTAGCTAAGGTACATTATGTTTTTCTGCTACACCACTAAACAGATACTTTAATCATTTCATAACACAAATACCTGTCTCTATTCCACACTCAATATTCACCGAATTTACCTTAGAGTTAGGGGTTCTAGGTTCTACTCTTAATTGTTCAACTTTTGTATCAGATTCGTAGCCGGAATCATAACCTGAGTTCTTGCTCTCATACTTTTGTTTTATTTCTTTTACACTGAAGCCAGCTCTGGTCTCAACTTTTCGATTACTAGTATGTTGCTGATTTATTAGCCTACTAGAATTTTGTTCATCCGGTTTCATTCGCTCTTGCCACTGACTTACTTTATCTTGCACTAGCCCATGATAAGTTCCAGAATTAGCTTTTATATCTTTTGCTTTTCTCTCTGCCCTTTTCTTGAAAAGATCTACTTTAGCATAAATAGGCTCTGATAACTGTTCCGGTTCTTTCTGCTCTAGGCTAGCAGCCTTTTTTTGCTCTAAAAGATCATCTACAGTGCAATAAATAGACCCTTCTGATATACTAGAATAACCACTATCTTCCAATGACAAATTTTCGGTAGATGTTTTATATGAATCATATAAGACCATTACATCATAATCAAGACTGTTTACTGCGTACCCTAAGGCACGGTTTAGAACTTGATCGTTATTCATGTTAAATGATTCTGTATTTCTAAAAGGATTAATTTTCGAAAAGAGTTTTTTAAGATTATTTATTACATTATGAAGGCTTAAAGCTAGTTTCACACCTTTTATGTTGTTACTTCTAGCAGATTTAATTAAAAAATTATTTACTATACCCATAATTGTACCCCTCTACAAAAGCTCACCATTATTTCGCACAATTTTAAACTATGAAGATTGACTTTGTATTAATATAGCTACCGACGATTTGAAAAACCGTCATTCCGCTCTTAAGCAACACCCTGAACGTTTACACCGTTTTTTCTTGCTGAGCAGTATACAACTCCTTTTTCTTATGTATAATCTTAAAAAGAATCTTCTATACAAAAGTGAAAATTAAGAGAGCTTTAATATCAGTATATGATAAGACAAATATAATTGATCTTGCATCATTTCTAATACAACAACAAATAGAAATTCTCTCAACGGGAAATACCTATAAAGTACTGTCCGACGCTGGGATAAAAACACAAGAAGTTTCAGATTATACACAATTTCCAGAGATACTAGGTGGTAGAGTAAAAACTTTGCATCCTAAAATTCATGGAGGAATACTCCGTGATCGAGAAAAGCACAGAGAGGAAATGCAAGATCTAGGAATTGAGCCTATAGACCTGCTTATAATTAATTTATATCCATTTTGGGAGACGGTGAATAGTTACTCAAATGAGGAGCAAATTATAGAACAAATTGATATCGGTGGAGTAGCACTAATTAGAGCTGCAGCAAAAAACTTTCATTTTACTTCGGTCATTTCTACCATTCAAGACTACGAAACACTGAAGGCTGAGATGGCCAAAAGCAACAATAAAATAACGTTGGAATATAGAAAACATCTAGCAACTAAAGCATTTGCTCTTACCGCACACTATGATTCCAATATTTACAGTTGGTTTTCATCCCAAAGCAATGAATTACCAGAGTTTTTTGTTCTATACGGATATAAAGCACAAGAACTAAGGTATGGTGAAAATCCCCATCAAAAAGCTGCATTTTATAGCAATCAATTTACAAAATATCCGCTGGAAAAAATACATGGCAAAGAGTTGAGTTATAATAATATAGTGGATATAGAATCTGCGCTTAACATAGTTTCTGAGTTTCAAGAACCTACAGCAGTGATAATCAAGCACAATAACCCATGTGGTGCTGCTATTGGTAATAATGCTTGGGAGGCATATGAAAAGGCCTTATCGTGTGATGAAGTGAGTAGTTTCGGTGGTATAGTCGCTTTAAATCGGGAGATAGATTTAAAGCTAGCAGAAAAATTAAGCGAAATATTTTTAGAAGTGGTAATAACACCATCAGTAAACAGTGAAGCATTAAAAATTTTACAAAAAAAGAAAAATTTAAGAGTGATTATTCACAGACCTTTTCAGCAAAATGCAAAATATCAGATCAAAAACGTTGTCGGTGGATTTTTAGTGCAAGAAAATAATAACCACACAATAAAAGTAGAAGAAATGAATCAAGTAACAGAACACACTGCAGTAAAAAAAGAAGATCTCATTTTCGCTTGGAAAATATGTAAGCATGTGAAGTCCAACGCAATAGTCATAGCAAAAGACGGTTGTACCATCGGCATCGGTACAGGACAAACGAGCAGAATAGACAGTGTGAACATCGCGGTAAAAAAGGCAGGAGAGAGGTGTAAAGGTGCTGTGCTTGCTTCAGATGCATTTTTTCCATTTCCAGATAGCATAGTAGAAAGTGCAAAGCATGGAATCACAGCCATAATTCAGCCTGGTGGCTCGCTGAGAGATCAAGATGTGATAGCAGTTGCAAATGAGAATAAAATCGCTATGTTTTTCACTGGTGTTCGTAGCTTTTTTCACTAGGTTTCAAAGACTACGATGTCATCCAAGTAGCCCTTTCGTGTCATTCCAGTAACCCTATTTCTTGTCATCCAAGTAGCCCCTCTCTTGTTATCCCAGTGCCCCTCTTTGTCATCCAAGTAGCCCCTCTCTTGTTATCCCAGTGCCTCTTCAGTGTCATCCCAGTGCCCTTTTCGTGTCATGCCAGTGCGTGACACTGGCATCCAGTCTTTCCATAATCATCAAAGACATTGTATTCCTCAACACAAAATTTTACATTTGCCAAAATTTCTGGATCCCAGTGTCTGATACCAAGTCTCACTAGTAACAGAACAAATGAAAAAGAGCTCTTTTTGCACGTAATTGGAGGTTTTAAGTAAGTTTGTGATGTATTTTGTTTGCTTTCCCAATAACGAATATTGGTATGAGCACTGGGATGACACCATCATAAAGCGTCACGCGCTGGAATGACATCTTTCTTGAATCGCCCTAGCTATAAACATTAAAAAATTTATCAAGCGAAAAAAAAGGCAAAAGAACCCCCGTGGGTGGCTAATTATTTATATTTAACCTTCAAACATGGCGTTCTTTTATTCTAAACGTCTCATAACCTCGACTCAGTTGCTTTTGAGCTGCAATTAGTCTAAATTTAAACGTTAAGAAATTTACTAGTACAGAAAAAAAGGCAAAGAAACCCCGTTAGCTAGTTATTCACTATCTATCCTATCATATCAGCGTTTTTTTATGTTTTTTAGCGTTCAGCAGGCGCGTTTTACTGCACTAGCTGAGAATGTAGGCAACAATGTAAAAGACATGAGGTGCACATAATGCAAAAAATTAAACATGACACGCCAGATATATTAAGTTTTTTTGTCGTTTAATCTGTACAGACCGAAGATAAACACTTAGCTTCAATGTTATGATAGCGGGGTGGAAGAGGGTTGTCAAGTAGTTTTTTGGTAGTTGGGAAGAAAATGTCGAGTTGAGATATAGTTCAGGCATTTAGAAACATTCCTTCCCTGTTAATCTTCGATGTTATATACGTTCTTTTCTTTTTCTAATCTCTCTTGCTCTTCAATGCAATATATGGCAAGCGGATTAGCTTTAAGTCTTTCCACTCCTATTTCTTCTCCTGTCCCTTCGCAATAGCCGTAGGTACCTAATTTTATTTTTTCTAACGCCTCCTTAATTTTTTCTTTCCTATCTTTTCTGCGCTTGATTAATTTTTCATTTCCACTATCTTCATCAGAGTAATATATACTATCTTCTAGTTCTTGCTTCTCTAGCTCAGCAAGCATCGATTGCAACTTTAAGTTGAAGTACTCTAGCTGTTTTACGCTCATGTATTCTTCATTTTCTGAAGGAGTATAATCTTCTGATAATTTTATTTTTGGTAACTCTTCCATAATTGCATAAATAATAAAACCTGTATAAATAAGAAATTATACTATCTCAAAGTAAACACTATAATTTATAATAAACATTTAAAAGCCTAGTATGATCGGCTTAGTAAAAAAATTAGCAATAAGTAATAATAACCTTACCTATATAATATGTATTTTTATTGTAATGTTAAGCCTATCTTCATTTACACTTGAAAATAACAGTAAACAAGAAGTTATGTTAACATTAATATGGATATGTGCTACGTTTGTTCTGCAAATCTCTACAGGTAATTTATTTGCTTCTGATTATCATGACGGAATATTAGAGCAAATCTTCATACAACCACTTTCCTCTAAGTTTATAGTTGCTTATAAAATTTTTGTCCACTGGTTATTGTTTGGGTTACCGATTTCAATAATTTCTTCCATATTCAGCTTCGTGGTTCTGGATAACAATATTGAATACTCAGTAGCAGTTGGCTTATCTTTGTTACTAAATACACTGATAGTAATTAACATTTCAGCTACTGGAAATGCGTTAATGATTGGTCGAAACAACTTAGCGTCAGGAATATCGCAAATTCTTGTTTTACCGATCATAATGCCAACCTTTGTGTACTTTAAATTACTAGTTCAGTTTGAAGGTTTATCTTCGAGTACTCATATATTACTTATCACTGCTTTAATTTTTGCCATTCTGATAGTTAATAGCACTATAGCTGCCCATATGGCACTGAAATTTGCTGTAGAGCAGGATTAGAAAGTTTTGTCATACTTCACTGCTGCCAGTAAAGTTTAAGCTTACTAAATATATTTCTGTAGATTCAGATCTACTTGATTTTGGCTTGAAGTATTTTACTGTTTTGAACATTTTTTTTAACTCGTTGCAAAAATCTTTGTCGGATTCTCCTTGAAAAATTTTTACTACAAACTTACCGCCATGATTTAGGAAATACTTTGCAAGGTTCAATGCTGCTTCACATAGAAGCATGATTCTTATATGATCCAACGATTTTAAACCACAGGACTCTGGGGCCATATCAGATAAAATTACGTCAAACTTCTGATCTTTAAATCTTTCCTTTAAAAATTCAAGTTCATTTATAATATCGCATTGTATATATTCTACTTCATTAATCGCGTTTACTGGCTTTATATCAATGGCAACTACATTTGCTCCTTTCTGGGACGCAACTTGTGACCATCCACCGGGGGAGGCACCAAGATCAATAATTTTTTGTCCTTTTTGGAGTAATTTAAATTTATTATCTATTTCTATCAACTTGTATGCCGAGCGCGATCTATACCCATCCTTATTAGTTTTTTGTACGTACTTGTCATTTAGATGACGATGCAACCATCTTGTTGAAGATAGTTTCCGACCTTTAGCTGTTTTTACTCTAGTTTTTATTGTTGTTACCTACTTACTATTGATTATGTCTTTGAGCTCTTTTTCAACTACTTCTTTTACCAGTGTATGTAGATACTTATTTAGCCATTGCGATAACTGAGGTTTTAGAAGAGATGTAACTAATTCTTCAACAGTGAGATTTGCTTTTTTTTGTTGCTTGTGCTGTAATTCGCTTTGCATCTTTCCAAGTAGCTCCTTAATTTCTTTCATATTTTCTTTTAAAACTAGATGATCATTACTTTGCACTTGTGAATCACTTGTGTTACTACTAATGTGGATATTGTGCTGCAAAAGAACATCTTTTTCTTTCTCTAAACCGTAGCCATGACTGTTAAGTTTTGTATTATTGAAAACTATTTCCTCACTCTGGTCATCATTATTGGTATCTTTTTTTTCGTTATCCCTTTCTCCACTATCTTCTTCTGGATCTTCTAAGAACTCTTCTTCAAGGTACAGCACATCATCATCTTCTTTCTCTTCTACTTTGTCATCACCTATGTTTTTACCAGATATGGCTTTTTTTATGTCTTCTAGAATGTTTTTTACAGATTGATTGTTTTGTTCATCATTCATAACGCTCATACCATTAAATCTAGAAATTTATACTGTTTATCGTAAAAAGCAATTCATAAACACTGGTAATATAATTACTTTTTGCTTCAACTAAATCCGAACGTGCTTTAAATAATGCGTCTTCAGTGTCCAAAAGTTCAGTTGTGCTTTTTAAATTTAGGTTGACTTCTTGTTCAACTCCTTCTAACGCTAGAGCTGCTGCTTTTTCAGCCTCTTGACTTGCTTTAATGATAGCTTTTGCTGTTAACACATTATTCCAAGCATTTACGACCTTTTTTTCTACATTTTTCACCACTTCATAATAATCATGGGTGGATTTTTTTGCATCCATTTTAGCTCGGCTTATACTAAAAGCATTAATTCCGCTTTTAAAAATTGGAACATCAAGAGAGAAGACAATGCTGACGTTTCCTAATATCTTCTCAGGTAAGGGTTTCTTTTCCTCACTCCAATCAAGATTTGTACTTGCACTAAGGTTCAAGGATGGAAGCCATTTGGAAGTTTCGGCAATCACTGCCATTCCATCTGCTCTTTTTTTATAAACTGCTGCTTTTAAAGATAGATTGTTGGTTTTTGCTAATTGTAAACACTCATTTAATTCCGGAACGGAAGGTAACTTATCATTAGCTTCAGAGAGTTCATCAGGATCTTCGCCAATGAGGTGAAAGTAAGCAATGTTTGCCAATTTTAATTTGCCTTGAGCATCAACTCTTTCTGACACTGAAGATGAAAATTTTGCTTTCGCTAGTGAGACTTCAGCGTTGGTAACCTCTCCAAGGGAAAGGCGTTTTTTCATTGCTGACAAATGCTCCAAAGAAACGCGTTCTTTATGCTCTCTCAATTTTAATATTTCTGTCCTTCTTAGGACGTTAACGTATACTTCCACAGCATTAAGCGCAACTTCTTGTTTTGACTGTTGAAACTGCATCTTTTCTGCTTTGAGAAGGTGACTTGATCGGCTAAATGTAGCAAAAGTGCCGCCACCATCTATTACTCTCTGGCTCAGTGTAAAGCGTTTCCCAGGCACAGATCCTGGTTTATTGTTACAAAGATTAAAATTACTATCAAAATTGTATTGCAACTTGATGTCTGGCAGAAACCCAGCTAATCCGGAAGATTTTAGTTGCCTTTCTGTGCTTTTATATTGGTAGAATTGGGATTTTAGTCTTGAACTGTTTTTAATAGCTTTATTTATAGCTTCTTCAAGATCGATTGCATAGCAACTTATAGTATTAAAAATGACTGCAAGTGTAATAATCAACCGAAACATCCTACTCCTATGTACATTGAGCTGTGTAGCTAAACTACTAACACAAATTGCTTTAATAATCAATAACTAATGTTGTTGACAGTATTTAGAGATTAAGTATATCATAACTTACTATTGTGTAATTAAAATATGAAGACTTTTTTCTTAAAAGAAAAGCAAATCAATAAAAGATGGTTTGTCATAGATGCAGAAGGACTAGTAGTAGGAAGGCTTGCAGCGTTTGTAGCAACACTACTGCGTGGAAAACATAAACCTGAATATACACCTCATATGGATTGTGGCGATAATGTAATTATCATCAATGCAGAAAAGGTGCATTTTACTGGAAAGAAACTTAAAGAGAAAGTTTACTATAAGCATACAGGTTATCCTGGTGGCTTAAAAAAAACTACTCCGGGTAATATTCTGAATGGCAAATTTCCTGAGCGTGTAGTAGAAATGGCGGTAAAAAGAATGCTTGATGATGGCCCTATGGCACGTAGGCGTTTTGGAAATTTATATGTTTATTCTGGTCCAGAACATAAGCATCAAGGGCAGCAGCCTGAAAAGATAGACTTTGCTTCTTTGAATCGTAAAAATAAAAAATAATGGAGTAAAAATGGAGAATTCTGTAATGAATCAATCAGAAAAAATAACTAAGCCAGCAATTGATTCGCTGGGTCGTCTATATGCTACAGGTCGAAGAAAGGAATCTGTAGCAAGGGTATGGATAAAACCAGGAAGTGGAAAGTTTAATGTTAATCGGAAAGACAAGCTATTGGATTACTTTAAGAGGGAATCAGTATGCCAAATAGTAAAAATGCCACTTATTGTAGCATCTATGCTAGATAAGTATGATGTATTTGCAACTGTACAAGGTGGAGGGTTGTCTGGTCAAGCAGGTGCTTTAGCTCATGGGATAAGCAGAGCTTTAAGTAAAATAAGCCAGGACTTACACTCTATATTGCGTAAGGGCGGATACTTAACACGAGATTCACGTGTTGTTGAACGTAAAAAATATGGTCAACATAAAGCTCGAAAAAAATGCCAATTTTCCAAAAGGTAGTTATTTTTTAGTGATGCTTTTTGTAAGTATTATACAAATATTAAAAAAAGTGTATGATATATTCTATTTTCGCGATAAATTTAGTTGACTATTAAGATGAACGTAATATGCTTTTTGTGTAATTTTTCAATATTAAGGTAATTTATGAGTAAGGAAGATATAATAAATAAATTAAAACAAGCTTGTTCTAGTCAAGGTATAGAAATAACAAAGTCTGGCTTGAGCAAGATTTTTGATACGTTTATGGAAATAATAAAAGATACACTAGATGAGGATGGTGAAATACGTCTTCATGGAGTAGGCACATTCTCTACTGCTATAAGTCAGGAGAAACAATGTCGTAATCCTCAAAGTGGTGAAATCATGACTGTTCCTAAAAAAACAAGAGTGAAATTTAAAGCGAGTCAGACTCTTTTAAGTATTTTAAATGAGAAGGAAAAAGCTGTAGCCGGTTAAATTTTCGTTGTTTCGACCGCGCTGTGTAAGCCGTAGAGCACGGCTTCACTGATTAAAGAGTGGCCTATATTAAGAGCTGAAATGTGAGGTATTTCTTTTATCCTTTTAGCGTGTTCATAAGTTATGCCATGGCCTGCGTGGCATTCTATTCCTAATTTATTGATGTACTCTGCAGCGTTAGCAATTAGTTGCAGTTTTTCTTCTGATGGGTTATCACAATAATCTCCCGTATGAATTTCTATTGTGTCAGGCTTTATTTCTAACTTCTCGAGATATTTTAGTTGATTAATATTTGGGTCGATAAACAGCGAGACTTTTATGCCAAAGCTATGCATTTCCTCTATTATACTAGAAAGTTTGCTGTACGTGTTAACGATATCCAAGCCACCTTCTGTTGTTAATTCTTCTCTTTTTTCTGGCACTATACAGATCGAATATGGCTTTACCTTTTTTGCTATTTCAAACATCTCTTCAGTGGCTGCAATTTCGAGATTTAGCTCAGTATTGATGCTTTTTTTGAGGTTAAATACATCTTCATCTTTAATGTGTCTTCTGTCTTCTCGTAAGTGTACAGTGATGAAATCTGCTCCGGCGTCAATGGCTATTTCTGCTGCTTTTAATGGATCTGGATAAGAAGTTCCGCGCACATTACGAAGGGTTGCAACATGATCAATGTTAACGCCTAGTTTCATACTACCTCAAAAATTATTCATAAATTATACATGTTATTAGGTCTTGTGCTACGAATATTATAGTCGAGCATAAAAACTCCTTGACAACCCCGCCAACTTCCTTAGAAGATGTCTTGAAAGGAGTTAAGCAGCTAATTTAGTAATCATATTAAATAAGATATTGGTTTTTGAAGTAAGAGGAGAATGTTCGTAATCCTTGCTCATGCGTCTAAAATTGGAAAGCCAGGCAAAGGTTCGTTCTACAATCCAACGTTTAGAGGTTGTCCGGAAACTAGTAAATTCAAGCATATTCCCTCTTTAACATAACCCTACTCATAGCTAGGTATATGAAATTCAGTGGATGTTGTGAGTAAATCATATTCCTTCGATAGCCTTCTATTCCTATTAACCCAAGCAAAAGTCCTTTCGACAACCCACCGCCGCGGATAGATTCCGCTGCGAGATGACGGTAGCTACAAATATTAAGAAATTTACCAAATGAAGAAAAAAGGCAAAAGAACCCCCGGTCAACATTTATTTTTTGTATTGGCGTTTTTAAGCCTTAAACACTGCAGTTTAGCTGCTTTTAGACGCAACTAACCTCAGCTTAAATGTTTAAAAAATTTACTAAGCAGAAAAAAAAGGCAAAGAAAACCCGTGCTAGCTAGTTATTCACTCTCTATTTTAAAAATTTGGCGTTGGGTGATGTCTTAAACGCTTTATAAGCCCGTTTCAGCTTGTATAGGTAAAAACCTAGAAATTTTATAAAGACATACGATACACATAGTGCAAAAAATTAAGCAATAGTACACCAAATACAAGTTTTTTCTTGTCATTTTAATCTGCTGCAGAGATTGCGAAGTTAAACAATTAGCTTCAGTGTTATGATAGCGGGGTGGAAGAGGGTTGTCAAGTAGTTTTTGCAGATTTGTAAACATCGGTATACAACTCATTAATATTTGGTTCTCCGCTGCTTTTGGCAAAATCCTCCGACTTTTTCACTAAATCACGTATTTCTTTGTCGATGGTTTTGCATTCTTCCTCTGAAGCAACCTTATTATCTATCATATACTTTTTTAAAGTGCTTATAGGATCGTGATTTTGCTTCATATCCTCAACTTCTTCTTTCGAACGATAAGTAGCAGGATCTGACATTGAATGACCGCGGTATCGATATGTCTTCATTTCAAGCAGAACAGGTCCTTTTCCACTACGCACGTGCTTAGCAGCTTCACTTGTAGCTTCATAAACAGAAAAGAAATCCATTCCATCAACCTGCTTTCCAGGAATACCAAAGCCCTCCCCTCTTTTATATAGCTCAGTTACCAAAGTGGATCTTTCTACAGAAGTACCCATTGCGTATCCGTTATTCTCTATAATATAAACCACAGGCAATTGCCACAAAGATGCCATATTAAATGATTCATATGTTTGCCCTTGATTGGTAGCACCGTCGCCAAAATATGTAAACACCACGTTATCTTTTTTCTTATATTTATTAGCAAATGCCATCCCTGTTCCAATTGGAACTTGTGCACCTACTATTCCATGTCCACCGAAGAATTTTTTTTCAATATCAAATATATGCATTGAACCACCCTTACCTTTTGAGCACCCCGTTTCTTTACCGGTTAGTTCTGCCATCACAACATTCGGATCAGAATCACATGCAAGCATTAAACCATGATCTCTATAACTGGTAATAAAAGCATCACCAGGTTTTGATGCAGCGTGGGTTCCAACTGCAACTGCTTCTTGTCCTATAGATAGATGACAAAATCCGCCTATTAATCCCATTCCATATAATTGTCCTGCTTTTTCCTCAAATCTGCGTATGAGTAGCATTTTTCTGTAGAATCCGAATATCTGTTCTTTAGCGAAATTTTCTGCTTTCATATTGATTTCTTTTTCATTAAACTCAGATGATATCAGAAATTTTCAACATTTTGTAACAATATCTGTATGGACTATTACCACTGGCTCGAGGCTTTTCACGTTATTTCTGTCATTATGTGGATGGCAGGTATGCTCTATTTACCGAGGCTCTATGTCTACCACACGGCTGTAAAGCCAGGATCAGAAAACGACAGTTTACTCCAAACAATGGAGAGGAGACTTCTAAGATTTATCATAAATCCTGCAATGTTTTTTTCGCTTGGTTTTGGCACCACATTAATGGTTATAAGAGAGGCATACCGCGAAGGGTGGTTTCATATAAAAGCACTAGCGTTATTCTTTATGTTTGCTATTCACGTGCTACTTGCAAAACATAGGAAAAATTTTGCAATGGGCTCAAATAAAAAAACTCACGTTTATTTCCGCGTTCTAAACGAGGCAGTTACAGTACTAATAATCATTATAATTATTGCAGTTATCGTGAAACCGTTTCGCTAAACACATTTAGAGGTTGTCCGGTTGGTTGCTGCTGAAAAAATAATTGCTAATAATATTTTTACTAATCGCACAATATTAGGCTTCTTACATAATCTAAACTAAAAGGCAAAGGAGCCCATCAAGTAGCCAACACTGGAATCCAACGCGCTGATCCCTCGTCATACCGCCACAGTAGCTATAAACATTAAGAAATTTACCAAATAAAAAAAAGGCAAAAGAATCCCCGTGGTGCGAGTTTTGACCCTCTAATAATGTAAATTGGCGCTGTAATAATGTACTGACGCTTAGTTTAAGCGCGATTTGGCTGCATGTGAAAAAATTTAAAAGACGTGCAGCCCCAATAATTTTATGTAGTCGGCCAATAAATCCCTAAGTTTTTTACT
Source organism: Ecitoglossa quadriceps (assembly GCA_027574925.1). Lineage (NCBI taxonomy): Eukaryota > Metazoa > Arthropoda > Insecta > Coleoptera > Staphylinidae > Ecitoglossa > Ecitoglossa quadriceps. The sequence continues at coordinate 3,053 of JAODGC010045904.1, read as the reverse complement.
GAATTTTTGTTGTTGATCCTGCAGGTCAAAAACAAGTTTTGAGTCAGAAATACCCTTATAGGCCATGATAATGGGATTGACGAGGTTTGTCAAGTAATTTCTTCGTTTCACGGCTGGGGCGCTGCTAAAAGTTTATTATGTAGGAGGTCTAGTTTCTGTGAGAAGCTCCTGGTTCATTAGCGTATTACCCCCAAAATATTAAAAAATTAATTTTAGTTAAGATTTTTCTTGACATTAGTATATTAAAATAGTCATAATAATGTTTTACTAAGATTTTAAATAAGATTATTTTTATATTAAATAAATTACTCACAGTTAATTCAAATATGCTTGAAATTAAAGAAGCTACAGGTTTTAACCCCACAAATATAGCGTTTATTGAGGGAAATGGCGTTGCTTATGGACTCAACTACCAAGATAATAACAATGGAAGCAGTAGAGTAAAACTACTCATTAGCCCATTATATCAATCAAAAACATACGAGTGTGATACGGGTGTCAACGTAACAAATGAATTCAAAGACCAATTATCTCTTACGTTAACAGGAGATTCAGCCGAAGTAGATAAAGTTGGAATCATCTTTCCTGTAGAAGGTAATGAAGAAGGAAAAAAATATATTACAAGCTTAATGTTCAATACTTATGAAATTAAACAGTCAACAAAAGCCCCTTCAGTTGAGCATTTAGGTAAAACAAAATTACAAAAAAATGCTGACAATAACAATCCTGCAAACACAGATAATAGTTACTATCAACCAAAAGCAGTAACTGTTGATAATGATGACGTAATTGTAATCGCCCATAATTTAAAGGACCAAACTGTAGTTTCTTGGTATTTAAAGTCAGGCGAGAACGGAAAATTTAAAGCATTGCCTGGAAAAAGAGGCATCATAGAAAGAAAACTATTCGAATTTGATAATCCAGGGCAATTAGTATTAAGTGAAAATACGATGCTTTATACTCAAATGAGTAAAAAGATCACTGAGGTAAGAAAAACACAAATTTTTAAATTTAATGTGGACAAAATAGTCCAGAATTTGAGGGACAGAAAGGGAATCGATGGATGTTTACTTAAGAAAAATTGTCAGATAGATAAGCCATTTTTTTCTAGTAAACATGAAATAAGCTTTTTACAGTATGTAAAACGAACTGAAGGCGATGACCTAGTTGCCTTTCTTGCAACAGATCAATCATCTAACAAACAAAAGCTATACTTAATAAGCCTTGTGAAGAACGGATCAAAATCGAACTTCACTGTTTGCGAATCTGAAGATCCTATAGAGCAATTGTATGTTAAAGACAACGGTCAAGATGGCTTTATCGTAACTGCAATAAGTGAAGAAAACATCATAACTTTTAATCACAAAAACTCCGAAAAACCTCACAAGGTAACGATAATACCGGCAAGTAGTATAAAAACTTTCAGTGATTTCGTTAATATCATCAGTGGTCGATTAACGCCAGGTATTATTAGTAGCACCGTAGCTCCTGTAACTATTACAGAAACAGTTGTGACTTCTGAAGAAACGCCAACTACTGCAATTACCGGTACAACAAGAACTGACGCTTTGAAGACTACTCAACCTACATGGTCAGTGACTCAAACAAGCACTGCAAAGCCTACAACAGTTACTGTTTTACCGACTTCTACAATTAGCAGTACCATTCGACCTTCAACAGAGTCAACAACTCAAACAAGTACAACACCCACATCGGTGGAACCCACAACAGTAGCTAAAACAACCATTACTTCAAAAGCGACTATGGCTACTACAACATCAACTGATGCACCAATAACAACTTCAGATGCTACTAGGGCAAGTACTGCAAAGTCTACAACAGTTACTGTTTTACCAACTTCTACAATTAGCAGCACTATTCGACCTCCGACAGAATTAACAACTCAAACAAGTACAACACCCACATCGGCGGAACCCACAACAGTAGCTGAAACAACCGTTACTTCAAAAGCAACTGTGGCTACTGCAACATCGACTGATGCACCAATAACAACTTCAGATGCTACTAGGGCAAGTACTGCAAAGTCTACAACAGTTACTGTTTTACCAACTTCTACAATTAGCAGTACCATTCGACCTTCAACAGAGTCAACAACTCAAACAAGTACAACATCCACATCGGTGGAACCCACAACAGCAGCTGAAACAACCGTTACTTCAAAAGCAACTGTGGCTACTGCAACATCGACTGATGCACCAACAACAAACTCAGAGAAGACCATACAAACAGTATTTACTATACCAAGTACTAAAATAAAAAATTCAACCACTCCTGTGTTTACCACAACTTTACTTCCTCAAATTATCCCTTCTCCGCAACCTGACCAACTTGTTATAGCGGGTGCACCCAACAAAACAGGAATAATAGCAGGATCTTTATTGGGAGCAATAGGTGTTATCGGAATCATAGGATTCATAGCATATAAATATGTTAATACCAATTCTCATTGTTGACCAGTCAAATAGGATACATAGCAGAGTTGTTTAATTGTGGAATAGGTAAAAGAAGTAATAAATTTGCACAAAGCGCTCTCAAGCAAAGCAATAGTATCGTATATTTTATTGCGCAAAATGTTCTGTTTTATGTATAACCAAAACCTCTCAACAGGATTGAGCTCAGGTGAGTATGGAGGTAGGTATATAATTTCTATATTTTTAGGTACCTTTAAATTTTTTGACTTATGCCAACTAGCACAATCCATAACGAGAAAAGCCTCTCGTGTTCCTAGATATTGCGACATTTGCTCAAGAAATATATTCATGCAATCAGTGTTGACATTTGGCGCAAATAAGCTAGAACTCTCTCCATTTTTAGGATTAACCGCACTATAGAGATAGAAATTTTGCCTACCTAATTTTATTTTAACCTGTGTTCTAATCCCCTTTTTAAACCACCCATGTCCAACCTTTGAATGTGTGCCAAACCTCGATTCATCAAAGAAAAATAGCTCTTTTTCAGGGTGCTTGCCAATAACTTCATTGAGATTTTTTTTTGAATTCTTCTTGTTTGCTTTTATCTTGTGCATTGTGGAC
>JAODGC010045893.1:19267-32904 GCA_027574925.1 Ecitoglossa quadriceps | reverse complement strand
TGAGCTTTAAAGTTGCTACAAATATACAAAAATAGAAATTATCGTCAACTATTTTAATCACAGATTAGTTGTTGTAGTAATTAAAAAATAATTTATAGGACAATTGAATTAGTGTCATTTACAATGACACTAAAACTATCAATTTGAATTAAATACAAGATCAATTTAAATTAATTATTAGATATTAAACAAGAATATATTTTTTGTTTTTGAATTGTATATGAAATTCGAATGATTTAAAAAAAAATAGACAGAGATCTAGTGATAATCCTTTACAAAGAATTTTAGTACTAATTTTAATTTTTAGTACAACTTAAAAAGGTATTGAGCTTTACAGTTGTTACAAATAAAGTAAATGCATTGAAGTAGAAAAATTGTAAATAATTGTTGGAATATTCATTTGTCTAATTTGTAAAATTAGAAAGTTATGACACTAAAACTATCAATTTGAATTAAATACATAATCAATTTAAATTAATAATTAGATATGAAACAAAAATATATTTTTTGCTTTTTAATGGTACATAAAATCCGAATTATTTTTAAAAAATAGACAGAGATTTAGTGATAATCCTTCTACAAAGAATTTTAGTACTAATTTTAATTTTTAGTACAACTTAAAAAAGTATTGAGCTTTAAAGTTGCTACAAATATACAAAAATAGAAATTATCGTCAACTATTTTAATCACAGATTAGTTGTTGTAGTAATTAAAAAATAATTTATAGGACAATTGAATTAGTGTCATTTACAATGACACTAAAACTATCAATTTGAATTAAATACAAGATCAATTTAAATTAATTATTAAATATGAGACAATAATTTTATCGAAAAGAATTTTTGACAGAACTAAAGTCACTGGCTTCTTAAAACCTAATACAAGATATCCACGATATTAGCACAATTTAAAAGTTTGCTTATGTTTTCTGAATCTAACTACAAACAAAAATTTCGAATAGCCACAGTCAACTATAGGTTATGGTCGGCCACTTATGCAAAACGACACAAATTGCTATCCCTACGCCCAGAAATAAGAAATAAACAAATAAAAAATAAATTAGCTGTCGCTAGTAGTGAAAAAATACCCAAAAGGATATACCTACCTGATTGTCGTCTACCTATAAATTCTGCCAACATCCGAGCAAAACCTACGAAATCATCGACATGATTCTCCAGGGCAATGAAATAAAATAAATCAGGGCATTATTTTGCTTCCATACTTTTTGATCCTGAATTACGTATAAACTGTAGATGATTTGAAGTGAAGATTAGACTGAGTTGTAATGAGAAATTATTCGATGGCATTATAGAAAAGTCAAGTAAATATCAAACCACTAATACTGACATAATGTCAGTATTGGAGGGTTTAAAGCAAGGATTATTGATTCCAGGGAAGTGAGACTTCTGCAAAGGTAAGTAGACTGCAGGACTTGCAAGGATTTATTACCAAGGACTAAAAAAATTTTTGACGGCAACCTTACTGCTGGTATTGCGAATGTTAATAAAATGAATTAATGTCAAGTGTTTGATATTTACATCGTAACCACAATCCACCAAACACTAGTTCTATTAATTTCCGGAAATTAATCTTTGTTGTGTTTTCAATTGAATTTCTAGAATTTTCTTTGAGTTCCTGTTACAATTAAATAGTTAGTCGGAATTTTCAATTCAGCATTTTTTATTTTTTAACCAGCCAAATAATTTCCAAAGCTTTTCTTCAATCAATACTAATTTATATCAATTTCCCAATATTCTAATTAAAAATCTCTTATGCATTTTGTTTCTATTAAGTTTATGTGATTCTAATTCCTTTAATTTCCTCTCCACACATTTTTTTTTCTTTCAGGATTGTTTGATGTAAATAAAGTCCTTGAATGTCCTAATGCTTTAAAATTAGTACTAATCATGTCCCAAGTGATCATATTATGTATTTTTGTTTTAATTCACATTCAAACCGCACAATCAATATCTTTCCTTCAACATATTGATTTCCACGTTAGTCCTTCTCCTAAGTCTAGTTAGATTACTATCCAAATGTTTCTCAATTCAAAATTAAAATCCTTAATCCCAATTCCCATCCTATATCCAATTCTATTTCAGTTTCATTATAAGCATTTCAGAGGACTGTTACAATCAGCTGATCTCCTCCTTTCCCTTTCCCATTCATTTACAGTTTTCCATCGCTTTCCTTCGCATTGTAGTAGTACTTGCGACATGGCTGTTGGCTAGTCCTGTGCCTTTTATCGATCAGCCAGTACGTCGCCAATTCTCACACAACCATCATCTACATTAACATATTACACAACTACAGCTTAAAGCCAGGGGTTTTCCTCATTCTGTAAAGGAGCACAAAGGATGGACGAAACTTATATGTAGGTCTTTGATAATTTATTTATACGATTGAAAATTTTGAATGGACTTTGGATGATTTTTTGGAGTAGATTGAATGAATTAATGCCTCGATTGGAAATCTACTAACCTTAGTTGGATGTTAGTTGGATGACCATAAATCCTCTTCTTTAAACTGTGTTTGTTATAAAGATTTCTACCTGAAATAAAAGTCTCACTACAACTTTAATTTATTTAGATTTTAAAAATGTTTCTATTCTTTTCTAATCATTTGTATTATTACAATTAAAGCTTAAGGTTTATTTGCTCCTGATCTCCTGATCTTAGATCGGAATGTGATTAGCTTTGCAGTGGAGAATACCATGAGACTACACTTTTCTGAGCTATAGGTTAGTTTAGATGTATACGGCGGAAACGCGCAGCAAATGCGACGTCCGGTTGCGGTGAGCGTCGCAGGACAACTGGTGCCAGGCGCAGCCACCAACAGTCTTCATAAGCGCCTCCACCATATGTGACTTGCGCTGTAACTAGACTTGCGCTAAAATTAAATTACATATTCAACAATTTTCAATACTTGTAATATTAATAAAACTTTACCATGTAACATTGTGGAGTTGGGAATAAAAGTACGAATGTTATTTTACTGTGTTATTTTTTCTGATAAGAAAAATAAGTGAAAGTCAATAAAGTTATTATTTATTTAGTGTATATAATTATCCATATTGCATACCAATAGTGTACTTTTTCTTGACTTTATTGTATTACATCAACTACCCTCGTTGTTTGCAGTTATTGCCACTGGACTCTTAGCAGGCTTCAAAGTTGTGTCCTTAGGCATCTTACTAATTGAGTTATAGAACTAGGCTAATAATATTATTAATTATTTATTATTAACCAATGGAGAACTACCTTATTAAAAAATCGCAGGGTCCAATCCTGCTACCACTCGCGTTGGGAGTGTTGTAGTTAAAATAGAAGAAAAGTCTACATCTAACCGAACAAACTTGGTCAATGGTGGAAAGTCAAGTACGGTGTCGATCCATACCTGGCATACAGGCAAAAAAAAATAAGTCTAATGATAATGATTAACCAACAATATGTTTGTGTTTTAATACAAGGTTAGGTTAGATGATATAGATTTCCTAAAATCTCGCAAATCATCTAACATTCCGCCATAAACCAATATTTTCAAGTACCTACACTTTCCAAACCCAATAAACCTCGATCTTCCTCAACAAAATCCGAGAAACCGTTAAGCATCCCTGTACCTGCACGTCCTTAACTTGACCTCTCGAAAAATCCAACACCAGCATCCATCTGCCAATTGTAACCTCCAAAATCCCACCAAAAGCCTCCCAAGGGCTTCAAATCGCAAGACAAGAGATAAAAGACAAAGACTTTTTTATCCAGGAAGATACCAAGAAGACGATCGAGAATTCCACCACCACACCACGTGATCACCATCAAGCACCTTCTTACTGCAAGACCTACCCAGTCTCAACATTCGCATAAGACGTACAACCTTCCACAACGTAAACTCACCTACACAATATAATAATATAAAGCTTAGTATGATGTAAAGGATGTGAAGTAAATAACAATTAAAATTATACCACATTAGAAAATAGTGATGGTACTAAGCGATTCAACAAACAATTATGTTGATTCAAGCTGAGGCTGAACTTCCTTACTTGTCGGAAATACTAAGTAAGATTCAACTTATTAAAATACAACTGGAAAGTTACTTAAGTATTCAATTCCATTCTATCTTAGTCCATTTGTTAATTAGTTAATCTTTTTTTATTTGCACACGCTACCGAATAATTATCAATTAGAAGAAACTTCAATAAATAAGGATGATGCCTTAATGTTATCATGTCAATGCCACCATAAATATGGAATATCAATGTGACTTAAGTCACTAATCTTAGATTATATAAGAATTGCACAGTTGATATAATCATAGCCACTGTGAAATCTCCAATGAGTTCATAAATAATGCTTAACATTTGTATTGACCTTCTTCACTCTTCCTAAGATGTCATCTTAATTAAATAGGTAATTCTTAGACTTTCACTTCCAAATTACGAAGTGATTATACACACGTCCTAATCCTAATTGACGTTGACCAGGTTTGATGTCGTGGTGTACTTGGAAGTAGCAAGAAGGCTATTGCTAAGTATTAACTTATTGTCTTCTTGTGATATTCTAACATAGTTAAATAATATGGAAATTTAATGATGATTGCTGTATGTCTGGTTGCCTAGAGTCAGATGTCAAAAGAGTAAAAGTGGTGGGATTTTTCGGTGATATTTATTAATAAAACTTCACAATGTAACATTTTGAAGTTGGGAATAAAAGTAGGAATGTTCTTTTACTGCGTTATTTTTTCTGATAATAATTGCTGTATGACTGGTTGCCTAGAGTCAGATGTCAAAAGAGTGAAACTGGTGAGATTTTTCGGTGATATTTATTGTTTTCACTAGTTTTCAATGCAAATAAAAAATGTTTAGTTATTTACGTTGTATTATAATTGACAATACTTTTATGCCATAATTTACACTGTCTGACACCTTGAGTAAATTCAAAGTACTAAGCTAGTGAAGGTTTCAGGCACTATGGAAGTAACAAAGCTAAAAAATTAGGAAAACAATAAAGGAAAATGTATTACTACTTTGTCTTCCTGACTTGTTGCTGTAAAGATAAATTGATTTTCTCTGTCTTAATTAATAATGACAAGTTGTCTTCTTCAGTTTGATTGTTTGGTTTCTTCTTAATTCATCTAGACAAGTAGTGAGTAAGAAGATGAGTATTTGAAAGAGTGCACGATTAAGATAAATACAGCTAATTTACTAACCAAACCTGAGTAGTATTACAACACTAATCATTAAGTCCTTTGAATGAAGTAAGAATCTAATGATTGCATTCAAGACAAACTCAGTTATTGTGAAATGAAAATTGAAGGCATTTCAATTTTAAGTTAATCTAAATCTGCTGCAATCTTTTCCTCCAAATAGCTAACAACGTCCTTGTGTTGATTCAACCTAGCTAAAGTCAGCACACTCTGTCCACGATCATTCTGCATCACCACACTAGCGCCCCCTTCCTCGATCAAAACCTTAATGGCATCTAAATACCCCTTTCTCGCAGCATGATGCAGCGCTGTATTCCCATGCCGATGTCTTATATTAACTCCCACGTTAAACTCAATCAACAATCGAATCAAGCCAATATACCCATTCGTGGCAGCTGACAACAATGCGGAAAACTGACTCTTATTCTCATGGTTAACAAACGCACCATGCTCCAACAACAGTCTCGCAATCTGCACATGATTACTCTCAGCTGCACAGATCAAGGCAGTATTTCCGAATTTATTGATCCTATTCACGGCAGCATTGTGCTCAAGGAGTAAGGCAACTACATCCTTGTGTCCTTTCTGGGCAGCGCTGATTAGAGGAGTGTAGCCTTCCACGTTTGAAGCGTCAATATCCGCATCATGTTCCAAGAGGATTTCTACTATGTCCAGATGACCTTGTTGGGCAGCACTAAGAAGGGCAGTGAATCCTTTGTGGTTGGTTTCCTCCAGAGCTGCATTGTGGGATAAGAGGAGACGCACAAGATCGATGTTACCACTGTAGGTTGCTTGTAGTAGAGGGGTGAAACCATCTATTTTGAAATTGATGTCATCGAGGACACGTATTTGAGAGCGAGCTTGAGAGAGGTTATTTGTTCGGATGGAAGTCATGAATGCAGTAGTTCTATCAGGAGAAGAATCCGATGAGGAGGAAGAGTATGAAGACATGGTCCTTCTTCAGATAAAGATCCTACAATACACAATGGAAGCAACTTAGTAACTGTCCACCATCATTTCGTGTAAACATGATTACCTACAGTCATTTATCTAATCAGTGATGATTTGTTTATCAAATGTGTTCTTTTTACACCGAGTGTTTATTCACTTATTCAGTGAATTAAAACTTTATCAAGTATCACATAATTCCGATTACAATAAATATACTTGTTAGATACACATGATATGCAACCAACTGCACGTGTGTTGCTCTACTGGACATCTCAAGTACCAGCATGTGCTTTAGAAGCACAAATGTCACAAATGTCAATGTCAAATGTCAGTAGGCACTGACCAGATATAAAGTCATAGTGCGCAAGCTAGTTGCCTAGAGTCAGATGTCAAAAGAGTAAGAAATGTGTGGGATTTTTCGATGATATTTATTGTTTTTACTAGTTTCCAATGCAAATAAAGCAAAGTTATTTATTTACCTTGCATTCCAACGCAATACCAACAATCGTAAATACTTATTACTCCGAGAATACTCACATTCTTTGAAATATCCACTGAATTCCTAAAGGTTCTCACTGTTTACAGCACTAGCTTACTTATAATTCACTTCTCCTTATCATCCCTGCCACAATTGTTTCCACATGACATCCGGAAACAACATAACAGATTCGTCCGTTTATTCTTCTATTTGTGGTCAGCTTCCTGTCTGTGTCGATATGTCGTCTGGGTACAAACTGAAATTGACTTGACTCATTCGATATGAATTGTTCCGCATGCATTGTGACACAAACGTATTAAGTTACACTTATCATCACGTTTTATCTTACCAAATGGAATGTTGTTTAAACAAATAATCAAATAGCAGTGACATTAAGCACCGTCAAATCAGCATAATTTCCAGTCATGTTTGCACTTGAGCAATTCAAATAAAACCGTCATTATGGAAATGGTTACTCCCGCTAACCATGAGCCAAAGACATATTTGAAATCTTCCAATCCTAATTGGGTGAATTTCGGTGTATCCTTCAGTTGTTCTGCGATGAAGAGTTGTCTACTAGTGTCATTTGCAAGACGTATTCCCTAGAGAAATATGTTTTTCATCCATTAGCTAAGCCTTGGTATGTTTAGGTTAGGTGGGGATATTTACTTGGAACTCCCAAATTTTAACAAGTCCATTAGCAATTAAAATGTCGGATATTTTGTTGAAAGATGGCAGGAGAACTGAATTACGTCGGAAGAGAATTGAGATGTATTGACGGAGCAATCTTTCTCGCATTGCTGTAAAATGTTTGAGGCGCTCTAGGGTGAAATATGGTTCCAAAGTGTAGAATCCTTTAAGCAACCCAAAGTCAAATGGATAATCTTTAAGATTACTAACTGGAGCTTTGATTGTATTTGCCAGTTTACTGGATTCATGAGTAGAAAATTAAATTACATGTGTATTTGGTTGCATATTTTAGGACGGATAAATTAAATGACAGCCATTTTTAGTATAGACTGTAATATAATTAGATAATATTTGTGGAGCGAAAAGATAGATTGTTTATCTTTAAGATTGTGCAGTGTTGATTAAATTTTCTTCATTTCTTTTGTAGATATGAAAGAAAATTTATCTTACATGTGCATTGGGTTGCATATTATTGATGATCATCAAGAGGACACATTAAGTATTAGGATTTTTTATTGTAGGCAACCAAAATACCTAAAGGAAAATTCCGTCTTATCTCAATGTTTCGGAGACAAAATCGATCTTATTGTACATTTGGTTGCATACAGTGTACGTCATAAAGTCAACATTAAATTATTATCAACTTTTACTCACTTTGTCTGGACACATCAACAACATAAGCAAATTCGTTATTTTCAAGCTTTTCAATTTCTTCAATCGGAAGCAGCCTGAAATTTTTATACAAAGTTTTAAAGGGTTCCTACAATATTTTCGCATTAACATTCAATCCCAATAGCAATAAACAATGTCCACCTACAACTGTCTCATATTCATATAATTGTGGAACACCATAATATTCCGAATACCATAGAAGCCCACTATTAGTTAGATCAGCAATTGTACGGATTTCTCCTTCATACCTTCAAGCAAATCACGCATAACCTAAATTGATGGATTTAAATGAAAAATACCTTGGTTTAATCAACTTCACAGCAAATTTTGACCTGAAAAATGCGTCGACCAACATCATCCACCACAAGATGGCGGCAATCAATACTTTAAACTGATTTATTTGACCTTGGGCATTGGTTTGAAAGAAAGCAATTCTTACAATTGATAGAAAATCCACCGCATTTGGTTCTCTAAATATAAAACTTTGTAACTTACTGAAAATATCAATGATTAAATTAGATTAAGCCTTGGAAAGTGTTGAAATAAGGTTAAACTTACTTAAATATTTTTAAAATAATAAAAATCACAAAATAGATGACAACTATTAAGATCCATGTTTCTCCTTTGAAATTCTCAAACATCCTAAGTGCAATCCTTTTTCTACAAAATAAATTAATTAATGAGTTCACCGGCTAATGTTTCTTAGGTTGGTAATACTTGCTTAGGTTTAGGCACTAAACATGTTGGTGCTGAGTAGGATATCTCACGAGCGAAATCACCAAATGTGTTCTTCCGGTGTGTGTACAAACCAACTAGAATTAAACCACAATCAAGAAACTTACAATTAGAAGATAGTGGTGGTACTACAAGATATGGCATCAACGCCATCTTCAATGAAAGTCTTAAACATTCCGTCTGCTCTCCACAAGTTGGAAACTTTCCCTAGATGTGTGATATTCCTATTGTATTGCAGTGTAGCATTATGTTTCCTTGCATATTCCACTAGTATCCTATCTTCTTCATAAATAAAAACGACAATGTAAGTTTGCATAGATTGCCATAAAAAATCAACCTGTGAGTCCAAAATGTCAGTCAACATGCGCTGTTGCCACGATTCACTTTTGTATTTCACCCACGTTGCCGCATGTAATACCTACCGGAGAGGTATGGCAGAAGAGAAAGTTTTGAATTTACCGGTACACGAATACACTCGAATGAAGACCCGAGAAGAATGACACTTTGGATTCCCAGGTGGCAACTGTTTCACTTACCGATATACGTAGTAGGCAAATATATCTTCGAGGAAACACGAATTGGACGTTCTTGTTGATTGGTTATCTTGTCAGGATATAAATCTACGTCCGGGGAGAAACTTTGATTATAAGAGTACCATGTATTCAGGTATGCAATTAGGTTATGTTTTGCATGGCCAACGGTGTTGTAAAGATGCCAATTATGAGTATAAAGTTGATATCGATGATTTTCTTCGTCTTGCATAGAATCCTCACCCGTGATTTCTTCGTCGTAGATGACTAATACATTGGTTACAAATGCCATTGCTTTACTTTGGAATAATTGACGAAATTTATTTCCTTCTCTTGGCAAATAAAATAAATATTTTCTATCATAATACAACATTGTGCTATGTTGACGGATGAATCCCTCAACTTGTTCAAATGTCTGGCTCGGGTTTTCCACGCTGTGAATAAAGAATACGTCTTTACAATTGTCAAAACGAGTGATGCTAATTGTTGATGTACTCGAGTGCAATATATTTGTGTTGTTTTCAAAGTGGATGAATTGTTGGGGAGTTGACAATTGTACGATGCACTTTGAGTGAAAATACTTATTGACTATTATATTCAGAAGAAGTAAAATATGTTTGCTTAAATTTTTCATTTTCATTTCTATGGTTTGTGAGGAAGGGAAATATCTTTTACAAACAATATATTTCGTTGAATATCAACTAATAGTTATAAACACTATAGTAGTGTGTATTGTAGTGTCGCCTGAAAATTGTTTCTGTTTGTACGTTTGTTTGTTGTCTTAGTCTTTAATATGATTGATAATGGAATTGGATTTGACACTTAGTTTGATTCGAATTTTTATCCTTCTAATGTTTGGATTAAAAATGCTCTAGAAAACAAATTAATTTCATACCAATTTATTAATTGTTAGCTTATTATTTATTTCATTTAATTATTTCATTTAATTAAATTATGTTTCCATTTGAGCTTGTTATAAATTGTATTTTTATTAGTTTCGATGTTTAGCAGACTGTTTTATTTCTTCGAACATTTCCGTTCATGCTGGTTGCATAAATCCTTATGGAGTAAAACAATCACATTCACAACTGATTGTTTAATTGACAGTTTAATTTCTTGTTGGTTGTTTGCTTACAATTTGTGTGGTCTAGTTTATAGGTAATTGTAAGTAAATAAAGATGGAATTTCTCGGAAAACACAGTCATTTCCAGCAATTTGCTTGATACTGATAATGTATTATTGATTATCGACTCTAAAATGTTTAATTTGTTGTTTAGATATTGATTTTTGTGTATGGTGGAAAGTGAAAGAGGTTAATAGAATAAAGGTGGCGCTGATGTTACGACTACATGCCTCTGTCAGATATCCGCGTTTTTTTCAAATATCTCGCCGATAAGTCAAGTTTGGGGTCTGAAACTTGAATCAGTCTCTTTCTACGTTACCCTTAAACAAATGCTATCAAGTTTTGGTTAAAATTTCGAAAATTGTAGATGTTGGAGGGTACATGGTCAGCAGAGGTGAAGCCTACGTGCGGTTGACGTCACAGCCACGTGTTCCTGTCAAATTTGCGCGCCTTTTTCAAATAACTCGTCTATTAAACAAGTCTGGAATCTAAAACTTCAATCAGACTATTTCTATATCACCTTTTATGATTGTCACAGAATTTAGGTTGAAGTTTAGAAAATTGTGGAAATTGGACGGTATATAGTCACTAAAAGTGTAGCCAACGTACGGTTGACGTCATAACCGCATGTTCCTGTCAAATTTACGCGCGTTTTTCAAATATCTCGCCTGAAACTTAACTCTGCAACTGGAAAACTTCAATCAGTCTCTTTCAGTCCCATCTTTTATAGATTGCCATGCAGCTTTATCTTAAATTCCTACATCTCCACATTGTAATAAAATCACTAACGAGAAAAGCAGTAATTAAACAAATACCTACATCCTTTTGTACAACTAAGTCACTTCTTCATTTACTCTATTTACCTACTACACCATTAGTTTGTTTGAATCCAATAAATTATTCCATCTCAGCACCACATTCATTAGCATGTTCAAACATGATGAAACATGTCAGGGAGATGAAAGTGTAGTCCATTTATATCAATTGCTCTATAAACCTAATCTGTGTACACCATGGTGTAACAACAAACTACGTAATATGTAAATACAGTATGAAGCAGTAGTGGCGGCGTGGCGTTGATGGGACAGTAATAAGTTGATGAAATGACTGATTGGGCATGATGAGTGGTCGTCACCTAGTTTCCTGTGAACTGCGCGTTGCTAATGCATCAAGTCCCAGACCGAATGAAATGAGGAAGAAGCAATCTTTACCATTGTTGTTGGTTTAATTTATTTGTTAAATTGTAGAATTGAAGCCTAAGGTGTATGAAGTGTATCTGTATCCATTTAGAATTTTTGCCCACTTTCAACCCTGACTACTTCCAAACATGGTCATCTTTTAATGGCAAGTTCTCATGGTATACCATTGAATCAATGCAAGTGCAATTTGTATTCATTCCAATTCCGTCATTTCATCACTTCCAATCCGGGACATGAACACTGATTCAAGTTGAACAATTTATATCATTTGCATTCGACAATGAAATCAATTTAAAATCTTGTAGGTGCTTCCAAAACGACCCTGAAATTAAGAAGAACCCAAAATAGCATCAAATTCCAAACCAGAAACCATTGAAACAATTATTTACCTTCCCAATTTAATTCGTTAACCTCACCAACTTTAAAGCCTCAGCACATCGCCGGCGTGCACATTATTAATTAACATAGTTTCATTCAAAATGCATATAGGGTAGATCGCTATCACCAGCAGCAACTGCAAAAGTAGGCAGTCGCCGCACGGGACGACCTAGGCCCTTCCAAAAATATGGGAGCCTAAGGAACAGGTGGGCGAACCACCCGACCTTATCGACTATGTAAGCCGCGCGTCACCACGGCTCGTATATTTTCCTTACTCATTAGTTTAAGGCACGAATCAAAGTCGTTTTTTAGTTGCTTATAACACCTGCAAAATTGTAAATACGGGGAGATACTGAATTAGTGGCATCTATTTTTCTAAAAGGTAATGAAGAGTAATACACAGGTTGCATAAGAATAAGGGGAGTCATCTAACAGTAAATAGAACTAGTTTATTTGAAAAAGCAGTAAACTGTAACTGAACTAGAAATAAAGATGTGAAATAAGTTGCATATAATGAAGCTACACTTTAAGCAAACAACATTTAATCGAATCGATGTCAGAATGAATATTTAACATATGCAACCAACTCTACATTTAAATTTAAACGTCCCTTTGTCCTCTTATCTTTTTGCCCTTAAAAACAACCAAAATCAATGTCAAAGCAGCACCTTTCCAGTCTACACTACCATTCCTATTTGACTTCGACATTTTCAACATTTCAATCAAAAGGAAGTCAATTAATGAAATGAAAATGCAATTCAAAAACCCGCATAAAACAAAGCATGAAACAAAACAACATGATATTATTCATTCGGCGCACGTTCGCACACAGTCGTACACAGTTGATAACGCTTACTTCAACACGTTGATAACGCTTGAAGCAGGTTCGAACGACCGTGACTCAGCAGTCTCATCAGCACCGGGTTTAATCACTGCGCTTGCATTTAATCTACTTAATATGCGTCGAGCACGCAGCGCAGCGAGCGATGCGTTTTGTCGTCAGGCTGGTGAAACGCGTTGGGAACGTGATTAATTTGACTGATCAACTTGATCAAGCTGATTAGTTCATCGGTTGATTACTAATAATATATGGATAAGGCGGTAGTGGTTTAGATCAACAACAATTTAACAACACCTTCTAAGCTCAACAATACGAGCACCATATTTATTGTTTTCACGTAGATGATGATCAATCAGCGAATCAGTTGGAATCCATTTTGGCAAAATCACAGTGTTGTTAGCACCCGTATGTATGTACAAGCACCGGACATATAAATATTAATAAAACACAACAACGGTTGACGCGAGTAGGGTAAATGTTAGGTTAGCTTAGGGTCGAAGAGGAATATTTTGAGGAGCGGTATGATGGGGGTGTAGATAAACACTAAGCAATGATTACATAGTTCTAATAATTTTATTTCTTTAGTGATCTTGCAAAAAACTGTGCTGACAAGACCCGAGTTGATTTTGTTTCAAACATAACCAAGCTTCAGCTTACGCCACTTGAGCTTAATATAAAGTAAGGAGGCAACCTCATAAATTGTTTATAAAAATGTAGAATACATGGAGATTCTTATCTGGTGATTGACAAAAGGGTGTTGTAAGTACCTTACTTTTCCCACAAGACAAGAAGGTTAGAGCTGATCAATTCAAATGTCAATTAAAACACTTTTTTA
>JAODGC010045882.1:15164-39075 GCA_027574925.1 Ecitoglossa quadriceps | reverse complement strand
CCAACCCAACCCAACCCAACCCAACCCAACCTAACCTAACCTAACCTAACCTAACCTAACCTAACCTAACCTAACCTGACTTAACCTAACCTAACCTAACCTAACCCACCCAATCCAACCTAACCTAACCTAACCTAACCCACTTTTCCTTAGCAAACGCAGATTATTTTTAACAAGTTACTGCTGTTTGATCATGATTTGAGCTTCCTATTGTGAAAGAAGCTTGTCCAACTTTATGTTCAGATTAAGCAAGAAGCAGGAGATATTGGCATTAGATTGACACGATCGATAAGTTTGGTTAGGACAACAATAGGTGATTATTACTTGCATTGTGGCAAACATCTTGATAGATTTGCAGCTACAACCTCCATACTGCTTCATAACGCAACAAAAGTAAATTCCTCAAGTCTTGAAACTTTCGTTTGCATTAAAGCACAATTACCTTTCGAACATTGCTAAAAATATTTTGAGTGTACTCGGCGGCGTTATGTAAATCAGCGAACGTTACTTTTTATTCTTTGTATTGTTTTACACCGTTGCATGTAGCAACATGTTGTAGTTGCATCAGAAAGAAAGCCTCGGTAATGGAATGATTGTTTTCCAATCAGAACAGGAGGGTTGTTTGGCGCCATTCAAAGGTAACAAAGCGGAATAATTGTAATCAACGAGAAACAAAGGCTGTGAAGAGTCAGGAAAAACAACGTTGGCGAAAAGAGGGAATCAGAATGGAGGAAGAGGAAAGTTAGTTCCCAGTTGAGGAGGTCTTGGTACCGTTTGGTGGTAAACTGTCGATGATTCGATGACTCTTGACAGTCAATGGCGACACTTCACACTCACAGCTGGCGAGGTAATGCAAAGAAGGTTGCAGAGGGTTGACATAATGAAACTGTTCACAAAAGTCTTTGATACAGTGAATTTGTCATCAAAATGTAATAAAACAGGAACTGGAGAAGAATTACGTTGGTATGATAATATTTTCTCTGTGTTTTATATGAACATTGAATCTATCGCTAAAATCAACAGCAAATGAAGATATTTTCATAAAGTATTAACATCTTATGTTGAGAATGTTTCAATACATTCTTTTTGGGGTAAAAAGTAAGTTGCGTACCTGAAGTTAATCTCAGAGGGGCTTAAAGTTGATGCCAATTTGTCAGGCATGGGAAGAGCGGCAAAGAAGACCCAAACATAGTAATAGGACGCAAAATAAGGGAGGTATGTTTGTGCACACGGTTTATACAGAGGTACATTAGTGGAAGTTAATACCCAGCACCATACCGAAATCTGACCAGTTGACCAGCAATGTGCCGAACAACTTGTTTACGAAGCCCGCTGTAAGACTGCGAATTTTGCGCCTCGTTTGCATTGGCGAATTGCCGAAGAAAAGAAGACAAAGCCACATACTGTGAGCTTAATATTGAACATGTCAAAGTAAACCGACGCAGTTTAAACAATGCAATTGTTCTTAATTTCATAGTTGTTGGACGATGTACTTTATTGGTTATAGCTAGCTTGTCATAATTGTCATTGCAATGATGACACTAGAGGACACACCCTCCCAGGGTTCATTGTCGGCATGTAAGAAATAATCCGCTGGAGGGTCGTTATAATTATTTAAATTGCCGCAAACCGACATCGCTCGCATCCGCTCGTGTCGAGTATTAAAATACAAAACGCTGGATTAAATCCGGTACATGCAGACATGATTATGACAGGACTAAAGTGACTCATTTAATTTCGGGAGGATTTGGGTATCATAATAGCTCACGAATCGGATGACAGTGTCAGTTGACGCTTGCATCACGTTCTTATTGTGGCTACTTGAAGGGTTGGAGGTTACATCGTTTTCATTGGGTGTGTTGGGATGTTTAGTAAAATTTTAAGTTGGGACTTCAACGATTAAGATATCATTTTTATTTTTGGTAATTATCAGCGTTAATAGTGTTGATATTAGTGAGCAATATATGGTAAACATCTGTTGATTGTATTAAGATACCCTTACTTTGACACTAAATATTTGAGGTTATAGGACAGGTTTTCAGCATGTTGTCTTCTTCTGAAGTACTGATTTTGTTTCTTAACCGATGTTGATGTTTTTCATTTCACGTAGTTAATGATGACTCAATCTAATTCGTAGATTAGAGAATATTGTTGCCCATCTTGAACCTTTTCTGGTTTGATTGTTGGCGTTGTTGCCTATATCGCCCGCTATCACATTTGAGACGAGGGTTATGCTTACAATTTTGCTGATGTTAAAGATATTTTGCTTTGTTCAGTTAATCTCTCGTAAGTAAATTCAATGAATATCAATCATAAAGAGTATGAAGAAAACATAATTTGAATAATGTTGAGTCAAACATAGCACATGATGCGCAAATTTGGTGTGGCAAAGTAATTACGAGAGATAGTACAGTTTACAATTGTTTGCTATTTTTTGATGCGGATTTTATCCCACGGGAATTGGTAAACACTTGAAAGTTTTGATTGTCAGCACTTGATACATTGTGCTTTAGATAATGCGGGCGGTTCCCAGGCTTTTGAAGCATATCACAGAAAAAAGTCGGAAATCCTGTGCGTGGAATCATCCATTGCACTTCAAAGTGGTTGAAGTGAAGTACTCCCAGCGTGATGCACACCAAGAGTGGCTAATTGAATTGAGTTACCGCCAATAAATTACCACATCAAGTTTGTGTTTTGCAATGCACTCAAATACTTGCATATTTTAGTACAGTTTTCTACAGAATAGTTGGTCACAATGGCAACAGCTTAAATGTATAACTTGATATTTTGACGTTTCTATTCTAATTCCTCATCGGATTTTATGTTCTTTTTGTTCGCAAAACGCATCCCGCTAAGTTGCATTGAGCACTATGCAAGTCCAAATGTTAAACTTCATCTTGGGTCGAATGTAGACTGGTTTGTTGGCTGGCGACACACATACAAAAAAAGGATTTTGCTAAACTAGGCATAGGCACAAAGCCAGATTGCTACAAATCGCGCGACAATGGAGAAATGGAGGCCGCCGCTAAGTACACGGCATATGCACACGCCGCCAACTTGGTCCCGAGGACAACTCCGCTCGGCGCTGGAAGAGTCAGGCCAAGGGTGGATTAACAGTTTGCTCCGCAAAGATCACAGCTGCTAACTTGAAAACTTCATCTACTGAGTGCCAAGTAAAACTAATAAACCAAAATCTATTCGGAGATATCACACCAATCGATTGCCTGTTACAAATCTGGTGGGAAACGTAACACATTTAATTTATCTGATTGTGATGGACAATTACAGTTAAAAATAAACATAATTTCATTTTAAATTTTTGCCTCATTCGTATCATTTGTATCACTTTGTTAGTATAGGCAACCAAATGATAACCATCCCTCGTTACCTCGTTGTGAATAGGACGCACCACATTACATGCCCTTTCAGATTTGTACGTGTGTGTATTTGGATTTTGGACAAATAATAGCATAGACGTTGACATGCAGCCGACATAATGAAGTTGGGTACAAAGTGACCTGCCTTTTCAACACTGCATTATTAAGCTATACATCAATCCCTCTGCGCGTCGAGCGTGCGGATGTCACTAGGGGGCCACATGCAGCCCGGCTGGGTTACAACCGATCATTAGGATGGCCATTTTGAGAGCAACAGCAATCACCTAGCCAGCCACAGAAGGGGGGGTGTGTGGTGCATAGAAAATCTGGACCTATTACAAACGTAGAGAAGACATAAATCACCACACAGGGATAGATGGAACGGTAGCCATACTTGGACCACATTGAAGTTCAGTTAATTCTAGATTATTCTCCTTGAGCCGAATCAGATAACTCTTTTTAAGTCTTTATTCAATGCAAGAATTGTCCTTAATATTATTGAGCTTTGTTAGTTGCGGTGTCCTTTGTGGCTTAGTCGCGTTGTGCGGATTTAGCCGGACACCCCCTGCGAGGAAAGGGGTGTTTTGTGGTCCAATGTCACACAATGCCGGTAACTCTTACACAAAGGTAATGTCTCTTAATCACCTCACTTTAAAGATGTAAAAGAAGCCGCAAAAAACACCACGTCTACGAGGCTCTCAAATATATTGACCATTGTACCCATAACCAACAATACAACCAGCAAACACGTTACTTTTTACCAAAACCAATAAATTGATTATTGGCCACATTGTTATTCACTCTATTATCACTATCATGATAATCATAATGGGCATCCAATTCCGGATGGTATGTCCCGTCATCTTCCGGGAGGTATGGATCTGGCTGGAGGTTGCCTAATGGATGCTGCAATGCTGGAGGTTGTGGTTGCGGTTGAATTGGCTGTGGCTGATACTGATACACTGGCTGTGGTTGGAAATTCGATTGAATTGGTTGTTGCTGCGGTGGTGCAATTGGTTGCGCTTGTGGCGGATAGAATTGTTGCGGTTGGGTTTGATGTCGCAATGCCGGTGGTTTAGTGAGTCGCTCTTGTTGGTCACCTCCTTGATTGCTATAAACTGGTGCCACTGGAGCAGCATTGTACTTTGGCGTGACACCAGAACCAGCATTATAGTTAAAGTTCACTTTCAATCCCGTTGGATCAGTGTACGTGAAACGGCCGACTACATGCCCTCCAGGTTCCCCTTTTGCAGCGTGCGAGATACCATCTTCTGTTCGGTAGAGGAATCCGAAGGTACCATCTACTTTTGGTTCATTTCGGGTGTCTTGCAAGATTGTTGGGTTGTATTGTCCAACGGAAACTGCGAAAATACTTGCTACAACCTATGACATACATCGTGGATTATAATCTAACCAAAATTAAGTTAAAGTGCAGTGCTTAAGTTAAAAACAAATATTCAATTATATTGGATTTATTCATCCATTCAAACATAATCAACTACTTGGTTTCAATGACTTGATTTGACTTGGAAAATGTATTTTTCAAAAACAATGGATTTTACCTAACTAACTGCAGATATGAGACAAAAACGATTTGAATTATTTCACGCTTGAGACAAATTCCCTCTTGAACAGGATTATTATAATAAAAAGGAAAAACAACAACTCACTATAATTTTGAAATAAGTATCCATCTTCAATCACGGTATCACTTCCAGGCACTTACTACCATTGGAGCACGGTTGCAAATTGACTGAAAAGCTCGGCTGCGGTTATCACTTTATATACTTGTGAGGAATCATGGCGGATCGTACCGGACATTGAGGAGAGTATGGAACGCAAATCTCCATAAAATCCGCACCATAGCGAATGACATGGAGAGCTCGCATTCTAGCGATACGAGATTAATGCGACTTCAATCTCTGTAATTGTAATCGCCGTTCTAATGGATTCCTGCAAGAGGCCACCGCTCCACTAATATTACACAGAACCAACCTCCGCACATAAGAAATTCCGCCTGGCATTGGATGCAATTGCTTGCTCTACAAGCATCACATTTGTTTTAGCACGTCCCTGCATGTATTTTTTACTATTTTAATATCGGATCGTTAAAGAGCTAACTATGGCAAGGAGAGCACAATTAAGCATTAAATAACGCTCAGCGCTAAACATGTGTAGTGCATGTACTTTTGCGTGTTATTGCAAATGATAATGAAAATTCTTGCATGCTTGATGATGCAATGACCGGCGGCTTGACGCCGTGCGCCATGTGGTGCGTATTTATGGCTGCAATTAATAATATTAATTTACGGCTTTGCTATATGATTAAATCAATCTATCGGTCATTTGGAGCAGGTGGAAAAATGGAACGCTTTGGAAAAGTTGGTGAATACCAATTAAATTGTATGCGTTTGTAATTATAATGCAGATTATATGCATATGTAGATTCTAATTAGTGATTGCACTAATTATTATGAAAACTATTTTTGAATCGACTTCTTTCGACAGAAGTGAACTAGCATGGTGTAGCTGCAAAAGTAAAAACAAGTTAGGCAACTGCTTTTGATTTTGTGAGGAAATTCTATTTGAAATGCATTTGAAACAAATTGAAAATAAAGTAATGCACATTTCCTGCATTTGTTCTAAATGCCACTAGCATATTAAATTTTATTTGAGTGTAATTTATTGGACTACATTCAGTACAATAAATATGCAAAGTTCTATTGCTATAATCGCAATTGCAACTTTCGATTTATGTAACTGAATTGAATCAATTCCAATAAATGTGGACACCGAATAAATAATAATACTATAGGATAAGGTATTACCAAAGAAAACGTAAGAATAGGTCATCGATATATCATAGTGAGTATTCAATTCTCGTAGATAAGGATAGACTCTGCAAATTCCATTGACTAAAGTGGAACGTTCCTGGGAACATCTGCAACAATTTGAACTAAAGTCAAAAATGCATAGATCATTTAAGCATCTATGTTACCTGTGACACTTTCCTAGTCTTCTCCGAATTCCTCATATAAGTAGAAAATTAACTGGTTTTCACATTTTGACTGCATCAGGCAACAACAAGGTAAATCAATGTTTTGGTAAACTCAAGTGACACAAAAAAAACAAGTGTAGACTAGGAATACCAACTTAAAACCAATATTGTCAACCTGCGTCACTAGCGCCTCTTACGGCTATATTCTATAGCATTCACTTCGGCTTGCTTCGGCAACTGACGGAAGTGCCAACCCACACAATTTTGCCAATTCCCATCGGATCCCATTATTTTTTCAAAAATTATTTAGACATAAACTACCTGATAAATATTGAAACCTATTCTTTCAGTAATATAGTGTTATATATCAACTTATGTACGTACACTGGTTCAGTATTAATAATATAGAGTTAGTTTAGATTGTAGAATGCAAGCAAATGCCAAGTTCATTGCAATTTTTATTTATCTATTAATGAAGTATGTAGCCTTGTCGCTATTTGTAATTATATCAATTACCTGCTACATGACATCTATGAAAGATTAGCGGTAGTTTTTCAACATAGGCAACTTTAAATGTTTGTGGCATCGTAGATTAAGATCATTCCATTAAGTAAGAAATACTTTCAATTGAAATCAAATAACACATTGTTGCTTATTCTTGAGGAATTGTTCTCGTACTTCTCTGTTCCTTGCTCAAGGCTATTTATCAGAATGCACTTTCATTCGCATTTGCTCTTTACCACCTTCGTAGTTTGAGAAAGGTGTTGCTAACTGGTCACGCGGATTGCATTTGTTATTCCACAAAAGATCATTGCATGCCCACTATGTGTGGGCGCGTTACTAAACAATCGCATTTGATTTTAACAATTTTATTATTTTAAAATCAATTTAAAAAAAATTATGAACAATATAATACAAAATGTCTATAAACAGAGAAGAGGATAATAAATACAAGTCGCACCTGCACTTATCAAGAATTGAATTAGTCAATAGGAAGCTAATAGACTTGGGTAGTAGCTTAAGCCTTCTGGAAGCTGTAGGTGAAGCCATCTGGAGATCTGTTCAGGTTCAGCTTGCCTGGTGGATAGAATCTGTGTGGAGCTTGTGTCGTCTGTTGGTATTGCTGGTATTGTGGCTGGGCAGTAGGCTGCTGGTATTGACGTTGAACAGCGGATTGCTGGTATTGTGGAGTGTATTGTGGTTGGGCTGGTTGCTGGTACTGCGGTTGTTGGTATTGGGGTTGAAATTGCGGCTGCTGGTATTGGGGTTGTGGTTGCTGGTACTGTGGCTGCTGGTACTGTGGCTGCTGGTATTGTTGCTGTTGATAGTTGGGAGAGTTGTACTGCGGTAATGGTTGATATTGCGGTGCTGGTGGTGTTGGAATAGCCGCAGCTGGAGCTTGAGGAATATGGTCGCCAGTGGCTTGGAAACCGTTCTTGCCAGCCGTGTAAGTCACAGTCCGCCTTTGGCCAGAAGGATCAACGTAGGAGTACGATCCATGGCGGGTGCCGTCAGCATCGCTTTCCTCCTTAAATTCAACACCATCTTCTTGGGAGTATTGAGCACCGAATTTACCATCTCCAGAGAGGTAACGTTGCTCGGCCAGAATTTGTGCTGTTTTTGGGTCTTGGTTGTAGCGGTTTTGTGCGGTGGCCGCGCCCAGAAGAGCCAACACTACGAACTGCAATTACAAACCAAGCAGAGCTAGTTCTCATCACCAGAGCAATGTGCTTCAATACTTACAAGTCTATACATTGTAATAATGCAATTAACCTACTAGATCCTTCGCAAAGTTGAGTTCTTCTGGTGTGTGACGGTCTACCTGCTTCGAAGGCAAACTGTGACTGACCCTCTCCAAGCCCGCCGGAGGTTTTATAGTGCTCGCCCGCCATCCTCCGCCGGCTGTGTCCATGTTGGACAATCAACCTTGGAACTTCGACGTCTTGGCGACTCTTCGACCCTGGGGAACACTCCCTGGGCTTGCCACACCAGAATAATCGGTCGCACACAATCCTGGTACAGGAAACACACCTCATTGCAACGTTGCCCAAAACATCTCACGCAGTGTCTAAAATTCAAGAACAAACTTGATCAATTTCATCAAACTCTCTTCCCCTTTCCCCTCTTCAACAAATCCATGCTTATTGACAAAATTGTATCTTTATGCTAAACAATTCTCCTCCTAATTCGACAACATAGTGGAAATGTATTCTTTGAACACACCTTAAGACATCATGCTTTGCCGTTGAAATGTCGCACGTGCAATAAAGATGCAGATAATTGGTCACAAATCGTACTTATCTTGTTATTGCTTCGACATTTGCAGCTGCTGATATTGACCACTTGGTAAGCAAACTTGTTGTTATTCCGGTGACCCTCAATCGGGTCAATAAAAGCGACGCTGAAGAACAACCAGACAGCAGTTGCAATACCAATGACCAAAACAGGAAATTGGCTTTGATTGAATTGGAAATGTAGAATACAAGTGCTGACCTTGAACTTGTTCATCTCAGCCATCTTGATCCTGGAATAGAAATACAAAGATCACTTACATCAAAGTAGTAATCGTGATATGTTTCTAACCTCAATAACCTCAATGTACTTTCCATGTGCAGGTCTAATTGACTTTGTACAAACGAAATAATTTCATTGATATCAAGGTCTTGTCTTTGAAGCACAGAGTTTAATGTGAGTTTGATAGGATTTCATAGTGTGAACTCCTGATTGAAATTATTTCTGCAATGAATCAGAGTGGTGTCGACATGAACAGCCCATAAAAGAGAAAGTAATTACCACAAGTTATGCACGAGGAACTTGAATTGAACTACGTTTCGTGCTAACACACACTGGTAGACTTCAAAAGGTGACAAGATGTAAATTTATTTCATAATTGACATTGTATTGTACGCGCACGTGTAAATTGGTTCCTGAATATTACGACCAAAGGTGTAAACGAAATTAACCTATATAGAGCAAGTAGGAAAAGAAGGATTTCCTATTCAAAGTACTGTCACACGATTGACTGCATTTGAACGCTTTTTAACTAATACCCACTGAAGTAGAGAGTTATGTTCAGAATGGAAAATTCAGCCAAAGCTCTGGAATTCTTGAAGGGTAATTTGTGTGATATTTGTGCGCTTTGTGAAGCGCAACGCGAAGAAATCACGACGTGGACTTTTTCTGCGTGAATGATCGCGGTCAATGAAAATAGCAACAAAACGATAGGTTCTCGAATGGAATTCCAGTGACAATTATGACACTCTCGATTGGATAATAGAATCACACATACAACTCGATACAACACATGAGCGTATCGAGTTGTAGTTATACAATGATAGCGAAATGCAAAGTGAAAATTGAGAAATGCACAAGGAAAACAGAATTTATTTATAAATACGTGCGGGTGATGCAAGTTACCTTTAACTTGCATCAGAGTTGTCGCAAAGAAAGTTGTGTTTGCTTAGATTTGTATGGAAAATTGTAAATTACTGGATTTGAACTTTTTGCTTTTTTATATTGGGGATTTAAAGTCTTAATTAGTACGCAAATGACTGTTGCTTAATATACACTTTATGTGTTTATATTTACGCAAAGAGTATGTGAAATAACTTATCAAGAATTAGTGCTAGCTTTAATGTAAGGTTAGGTTTTTATGTATCTTCATAACCTTCTTTCAGTTATCATCAATATTTAGTTCCAAGAGTTCACCACAAAACATATCCAGAGGAAATTTTCTTTTATCTAAATCTTTTAAGAAATTTGACGCGTGGAATTACAACACAACTTTGGTGTGTCTAACCTCAAAACGTATCCACTTGCAAAGAAGTAAACGACAGATGTTTTTGCTTGAGCAAAGAAATAATTTAACGAAGATTGGTGTTAGCTTTAATATAAGGTTAGATATTCATGTATCTTCATACCTTTTACTTGGATATCATCAATATTTAGTTCCAAGGGTTCACCACAAAACATATCCAGAGGAAATTGTCCCAATCTGGGTCTTTTGAGAAATTCGGCGCATGGAATTACAACACAACTTTGGTATATCTAACCTCAAAACGCGTCCAGTTACGGGGAAATATACGTCTGATTTGTATTCTGGATAATTTCGTATATTTGAATTTGTAAATACAAATAAAGAGCTTGATGTTTTAGAGTATAATTTGTTCGAAAGCCAACATTATTCATCTTCAATTTAGTATTAGGTATCCTTAACTTGTCATGAGTGACATCTCGCGGTGCAATCCAATGTTATGTTCTAGATTTCTTTTTTCAGTAATCAAAAAGCGAATTTACCTAGTGCTGTTCTCCTACAAGCAAATGATTTACAGATCGAATGATTTTTGAGGTTAATCTTAAAACAAAAAAAGGCTAGTTCAAAAAACAATCATTTTAATTATTTTCTTGTTTTTCTATTAATCTTATAATACAGTCTTTGAATGAATCCGTACCCTACAATAATATAAGGTATGTATAATTAACAACACTTATAATTGTTTATCAATTTACAAACACATTGTAATTACAATGAGCCTCGTATGTACTTACATGCAAAGTCAATGCCTCTCTCCACAGATTTTTCCGTTTCCTCTCCGGAAAAAGCCAGAACATGGCGTAACCAACATATCTAATTTTAACCACAATAAAACGCAATTCAATTAAACCACCAGTACCAGATCATATAAAAAGATGTGAACCAATGGAAAACAGCATTAGTTCCACCTTGAATACCAACCATCACTTAACATCATCCCACATATCACTACTATGAGGATCATTGTTGTCATCTATCTAAGTGTAGCCATTTCATTTGGTAAGACCATATCTTATAGTTGCACTAAGTTTTAATTTTCTAGTAAATGTTATCTGTGTTGTTATCAGTTGAAATGGCACCCACACCTGACGATGTCCTAGGCAGCTTACTAAATGGGCAAATCCTAGAACCAAACCCCAATAACCTGCCCTCTTCCATCAATCTGGATGTTTTGAATGGACAAGGAACTGCTGCTACTAACGGAGGCAATGGTGGAAGCAATGGAGGTGATGGTGGGTTATTAGGTTTGGGTGATTTGGTCAACTTGGATCTCCTCAACCAAGGTACTCCTGCTCTTGATCCGTCTCTGATCAACTTGGGTATTTTAAACAGTCTTGCTGGTGGCGCCAATAATCCAGGACAGGGTGGGAATAATGGCGGTAACAACGGGGATAATGGTGGTGTTGTTGGTTTGGTTACCAACTTACTAAATGGTCTTCTGGGTGGTCATGAAAACAATGACAAAAACAATGGTAATCAATGTCCTACAACTACAACTAAACCTACAACAGCGCCACCCACCACGGTCAAACCAACTCACACAACGTGCCCACCATCAGAAAATGGCGGCTTATTGGGAGGATTACTAGGTAGCCTCCTTTAAAATGTTAAAAAGTTCTCAAATGCATATGATAACTGAATATATACATATTAAAGAACTCATCGATAAATGTTATAATACTTATAAATAAACCAATAATAATAAATAAATGATGAATGCATATGATAGGCAACCAACAGCACGACCGTTGCTCTAGCATTACTTGAGGAGCACATGCTTTTAAGTTGGCCGGATGTGACGTAACGGTGCGCTCGTACAGGGTGGTTCTAATCAAGTAAGCTAATTTTTATATGCTAACATTTCGGTGATATATATTGATGATTATATCTTTTTACTATTTTTATGTAAAGCTCATTTCCTACAATTCGCACTAGAACTAAAGTAATTGGAGGAAATATTACATATTCGCCAAATTCGTCCAATTTTAACTGAGCAATATATAAACATATATACCACAAAGTTTTGTCATAAATAGTTATTAATTCTTATTTCCCTAATATCGTCATGTATGTATCAATAAACAGAAGCGGAATGAATTTTTATGTTGGTACAATTGTTTGTTACCGCTTGAGTTCACTAAAACGTCGGCTACCTTCGTTCTTACCAGATGTAACCAAAGTCAGAAAAGCAGTAGATTTCTAGTTACCAAGTGCGCGGCTGTGGTGTGTAACGATTTTGTTTGTACTTCAATATTCAATTCTAATTAACAGTGTTAAACATTTCCAATACTTGGTGCGAATTGTTGTAGATGGTAACGATGGTTGCAGCACAAATTTTGAATATGATTATAATCGCTCAAAATATTGATTGATTTTTAAGTTCCATGAGTTGGTAACTTGCAGGTAAAACAAACCAAGTAAGGAAACTTAGTTCGGCTAAGTTCGGTCGTATTATCGACTTAATTCATAGACAAAGAATACTAGCAATACTAGGAATACTATTTGTGTTTATCTATGCTTCTTCTAACCTTGCTGCCTCGCTACACTGGTAAGATCCTTGTTTTTGTGTTAGTTTTTCATAGCAACGTTTTCTATTTGGAGTACTCTGCACTGTATTCTATGGTAAAATAAACAACAACCGACAAGCAAGCATGAACGATGTTAAACGCAAATCTTATAGCAAATTATATCAAAATCTGTAATGGATTGGAATCAAAATGTAAGTTAACATCTATTCTTTCACAGCGAACTACTCAGTGTTGTGCTCCACTGATGAAAAGAATCTCTGTGGGAAAAGGTCAATGTTTTGCTGAATATAAAGTTGAAACAAATGCTATCAATACTATTCATACCGTACATGGTGGGTTTTGAACCACATTGGTGGAAGTGTTAGTTGATAATTTTTTTCTTAACAAACATGTGCAAGAATTCCATATTCTATTTATTGTATTTATAGTAAGAACATAGCATAGCTAGCATATGTGAAAATTATTATCAGAAGCAAAAACCCTGGAAACAAAGGTACGACGATTCTACATAATGCATATTTGAGGTCAAGTAGGACATAGAAATTCAAATGAGCATTGGTTGAGTTACTATTTTTCATTTATGGCATTATCTAGATATAAACATACATAGTAAATGGATATGTACTGTATATATACAGATTGCAGTTATGACTAAGTTTGAAAACAATTTCCTTTAGATTTTAACCAAGTCAGGTGTTTAGTATTGATTCAACATGCCTAAAGCAGCCTTATTAAATGAAATTATCAAAAGATACAAAGGGTTTGACAAAATCGTTCGAAACGTGAGTACCACTTGTATAAAATAGTTTTCTAACGCATTACAACGCAAGATTTTTGTGATTATGTAATTTTAGGTTAACTTTATTAAAGGGAATAATGGAAATTGTGTTGCTACAATAAAACTCCAAGAGGAGCATTTAAATCCAATGGGTGGATTACATGGAGGGTTTTCTGCCACTTTAGTTGATTCAATTTCTAGCTGTGGATTGTTAACACATGAAACGTGGGCCAAACCAAGTGTTTCTATTAACATAAGTTTATCGTAATCCTTTAGTTTTACAGTCTAACATTAAACTTGAGTAAATATTATTTTTAGATATTTAAAAGGAGCAAAGCAAGGAGATGAAATAACTATTATTTCAAATGTACTTAAAGCAGGTAAAACCTTGCTTTTCTTAGATGTGGAACTTAGAAATGCAAGCAATCAGTTGTTAGTCAAAGGAGCACACACTAAATTTAAAGTTGCGTAATTGCTTTTGATGTTTAAATAGCATTGTGTTATACTTCTAAGTACTAATACAAATTAGACATTAAATATCTTTGGGTATATACAAATACATTTAAATGATATTTGCAGTACTAAGAATAAAATGAATCTTATTCAACAATGGTTGAAATGCTATTATGGCATAGTTTTGAAGTTGTTAGTTTCTCTTCAATCATACCTCACACAAAGTGTCTTAGTTTCTTAATTAAAACTGGCAAAAGCTTTGATAAAATATTTATCATGCAGATAGGGCTTGGTGGTGTGTGTTGGTGGTTTACATGCCGGGTTCACAGTCGCGTTGATAAAAGTAGTACACGGTTTACACAACTTATTCTATCAAATCCCTTCAGTTACATGGAAAAATGTGGAACTAACTTTAGCCCAACTAGCTACTCTTCGTATTCGTGGAATTTTTAGTTCTGAAAATGATTCGATGTCTTTTGCATCTTCTAAAACCGAGCTAAAGAGAATAAACGGATGTTATTTGACATTACAAGTAGACTCATAAGCAAACTTATTTTGTTCTCAAACAGTATGATAGTTCTGCGAGGAAGCTTGCGTTGATGGCAGCAATTCTTGAAAACAAAAACTATTTAGCTGCTTGTTCTTCATCCAATACATAACCTATGGGTTATAAGGTTTCAATAAGCAAGTATTAAAAGAAAGCACTAAGTTTTTTATTGAGGCTTTGTCATTTAAGGACATTTTTTTGAGCACCATGTTAGATATCTTTGTAAAGAATGTGAATTGGAAAAAATCTCAAATACGCCAAGGAAGGCCTAAGTCCGAGCAACACTTTGCAGTACACAGGAATTAGTATTTCCAGAAATAGAATTTTCAAATTGTATTTCAGTACAAAACTGAAACATTTTACCAATACTCGTACTGTGTTATGCTTCAAAAACTAATCAAGTCCCCACCTACGCAGTCAACTAACATTTTTCGCATACCATAATTTTATATTGCCATCAGAAGGTTCACGAAAGAACCATTTTCTCGTCAAATACGTACCAATCTACTCTATATCAAGCATATACTACGTCGTAATGGTTTGTATAATTGGTACCAATCTATTCAAATGTCTCCCAGTGAGTAACATATATCGCAAACTAAGTGGTTTCGATAAAAACATTCAACACGTAACGAATGCTAACACACCACTTCGAGGTCAACATATTATGTGGTGTAATTTTAGTTGAGAATTATTGGGTCTAGTAATGGTAACATCACAGCGAAAATAGTCTTGCAAGACAAAGATATGAATCCAATTGGGACCATGCATGGAGGATTTGCTGCCACTATAATCGAACATGTTTCAAGTCTTGGTTTAATTAGACATGAAAAGTGGAAGGAGCCAAGTTCAACATTAAGCATGACAATAAAGTAAACGATCCTATATAGTACAAGAGTTGTAATAATATCCTGACAATAATTCCAGCTATTTGAAAACTGGTTTTAAGGATGAGGAATTAACTATCCATTCAAAAGTTCTCAAAGCTGGACAAAACACTGCAATTTTAGATGTCGAAGTACGCAATGTTAAGAATCAACTATTAGTAAAGGGGGAACATGTTAAGTTACGAAATAAGCGTTAGGTTTGCAATGTAAAGGAAAGAAAGTACAAGTCAATAAAATAGATCTAAATACTGCTGAATACTAGCTGCATTTCATTAAAGTTTCAACTTCGTATGATCAGCCTTTACCAATAGTTCATTACTACATGCATTTATTATCTCTACATCTAGCAAGATACTATTTCTTCCAATATTTGCAATGTTTGAAATGATTTTCAATTCATTGCCAACCTTGGCAGTGTTTACAAAGCTAAAATTTTTTCTTTTATAATCAGCAGTTCATTTTTGTATCTCTATAAACATACCTGACATTTAGTTTATGTGTTAATGTAAGTTCTGGATAATCCTTATGTGTTAGCAGACCACCAGACGATACAATATCAATTAATGCCGTGGTGAAGCCACAGTGTGCATGACCAGATTGATTCATGTCATTCTCAGTCAATTTATATAATGCAACACAATTACCATTTCCTGCTTGGATGAAATGTGCCTGGAAATGAAATACAAAAGTAAGAGAATTGATATTGAGAAAATACAGTGCCTTACAGTTTGGAAGTTTGTATGAAGTCCATTCAGTGATCTCAACAATGAATTTAACCATTTTGCTTGGTGAATACTACTCATTTTTTCTGCGGCAAAGTTGCATTTCTTCGGACTCCATTTTATACTAGTTGGGAGCAATAAAATTTTATGCTGCAATTTTACCATGAACAACATATTTGTTAGACTAAAGAATGATACATCAAATTGCAATTGATTTTCCTAGGTTTACTAAGCATTTCCTCCTCTTAGTGATTTCCACACACGGTCTCTTGGTCATTCGGCGGTCTATGGAGTGTTAATGTACGACATTTACTTTATAAACTCTCGTTTAAAAAAAATGTTTGTCGAATTAATGACACCTATAACAATAAAACAAGTGAATATGTCAATATTATTTCGAGTTTTTGAAAACGAGTGTGTCCAGTTCTTATATACAAATCTCATTAAAATGCAATAAAATTGTGCAGTTTTGAAAAATGTATGGCAAGAATAGCTTCGCATATTTAAATAATAACATTTAGCGTTTAAATGGTACAAGTACGAAGTGCAGTACAGTAAAAAAAATTGCGAGAATGCAAGGTTAAGACTGCCAGTTTATATTGCTAAATTATTAAATAACTGCCGTAAATAAATCAAAACAAGTGTAAAATGCATCCGATACATAGCTCCCGATCCCCTAAAGAGGAAACCAGCAGCACACTCCGAATTGTTTATGCCATATGTTTTGTTGTAAGTACACATCGGAGGAAAAAGCGAATGTGTGAAATGAGCAGCCACGTGAGTAGCATTAACAGCGGTAACTTTAAACGTTTTACTTTTCTAGGATTTGTTTGCGGTGGGAATCATTTTTCCATCCTTGCAACCATATATGAAATCTTTCGGTTGTTCAAATACCGAAATTGGGATTCTACAATCACTATATGCCGTCCTTCAAGTGCTTTCCGGACCTATCGTTGTACATAGCAACAAACTTTCGAGAACGTTAAAGATTGCAAATTGTTTTTACATTTTAGGGAAGTTGGTGTGATGTAAGGGGACCGAAAGTAATTTTAAATATGACTTTATTACTTAGCAGTATATTCTACTTTCTTATGGGCTTTAGCACCAATCTTATCTTTTTGATATTTTTCAGACTGCTTCTAGGTATATATAAATATATATTGAGAAAGAAAGATCTGAGTTGCCATTTTACTAAACTATTGGTTTTAAGGTATTTGTAAGCACACTCAGACATTAAACAAAGCATTGGTTGCTGATTTGACTGGTAATAATAAGCAATTAAATACCGCAGTTTATGGAAAATGCGCTTCTTATAGTTCGTTGGGATTTGTTTTTGGACCAATAGTTGGCGGACATATTAGTCAACTAGACAATGGTTTCCAATATATTTGCACTTTGACGTCGATACTCTTTGTGATCAACATTGGTAACTCTATGTTGTATATGTACCCTAAACTGGATTAGTTTGTTAATGTTTTATTTTGTATAGTTTTAGTACAACGCTTACCCGATATGGAACCAACTAGACCATGTAGGAAAACCATCGCAGCAAATATATCAAACGAATTTAAAACAGTCGTTCGAGATCTTGCCAAGGTAGACTGGTCCAAACATTGGGGTGGATTTGCTTTAAAATTCCTTTTCGTCTTGGTAACCACCATGTTCTTCTCAAGTCAACCGGTATACCTGAAGGAAAACTTCAATGCTGACAAACTTCAAGTGGGCTACGTAATTTCCTTCGTATCCCTAGTGGGTATGATTTCTGGCTTCTACATGGTGCCACTAACGAGATACTTCTACGATTCAGAAGTGTCCCGTTCGTGTGCTATAAGAACATTCCATGTATTTCTTACCTTAACGCTTTGTTTCGTGGGCTTTTGTATTGTAAGCAATGCACAACTGTTTGTGTTTATGTTAATACCATTCGGCATATGCAACACAGTATTGAGGATCCTGACGATGGAATTGGTTCTTGATAAATGCCGGAAGCATGAACGTGGTAGTTTGACTGGCGCATCTGATAGCATGATGTCATTTGGACGATTTATGGGACCTCTTACTGCGGGCTTAATGATTGATTTTACTACAACGAGGTGTGTGATGATGTATGCAGCATTGATTTCCTTGATTGGGGCTGGTATTGCATTCCATATTGATGTCGTAGAAGAAATGGAAGAAATGCAAAAAAGACATACGAAAATGGACTAGCGCCTAAAATTAACTTCCGTCAACAATGAACAGAATAAAGCAACATCTGTGTAACTAGCAATTTTATTTTGTTTTCTTATTCGTGGCAGTATCAAACGATTTCTTAATCTGCTCTTCAACTAGCGTCATTCTAGTCTTTATTGCCGAACGGGTCATGAACATGAAGCCGCAGAGTGCTGACAACGTTAACGGCACCACCGCCATCGTTTGTACAGCTCGATACGGATACAAATCACAAAAGATTCCGTAAATCACAGGCAAAAAACAATTAATGCCTTTGCCAATTGATTCCACAGACTTTTTAACCGAGTTGTCCATTTGAATATTCCAGAATCTTTCGTACATCTCTCTCGAGATCCCCAATGCCACAAAAGCCAGCAGATATACACCATAGTCTCTAGTAGTCACCATAATATACATTGAAAACGACAAGAGCAGCAAACAGCTAAGCATAACAGGCCGAACATATGCTCGAGAGAGTTCCATTGTATCATCAATGAGTTGGCACCCGAACTGGATGGATAAGAAGATTACGTTATGCATGCTAATCGTGAAGCCAATCAAACCCGATGATGCTTTGAGGTTCGGAACCAGTATCAATGTAAACTTGATAAAGTAGCATGCCAAGGCAACATTAATAAGGATTTTCATCGTGGACATAACTGATCTGGTCTTCCAGTATCCGCGCCAGTTAGTTTGCCATAGCTTCGAAAACATGGAACGGGGATAGTCGATTTGTGTGGTCAGGTTTGTATCCTGTGGTAATTTGTATACCAAAACTGGAATAATTCCAACATTTGAGCAACAATTAGTAACGGTGTTGAAAACTTACCAAGATTCAGTATGGTAAGTATGTTAAGAACGCATGCCACACAAAGTATGCTGTTATCATGATAAAATATTCCTCCGCAAAAAGGGCCGATAATTAACGCTACCGATGCCAATCGTCGTGGAATTTTCGCATTGTGAAGACCTTCACTTTTGTTATGTATGTTCGATATTAATACGTCGATTAAAAATGATGATTGGTTGAAGATAACTAAAATATCGTTTTAATTGATGGACAAATTAAATAACGTCTTGTTCAACTTACAGAAAGGCAACCTAAATAGCAAAAATAAGCGGTAATTGTTTGCTATAACCAAAATAACATAGTTTATAAAGGTAACCAAATGACTTAGGATTAATAAATTCCTAGGTCCAGCAAATTTTGTAATAGGGCTCTAGAAACATAAAACATTATCATGAACATGAATTAATGTGCTCGTACAGTAGTTATTTATACCAGTAATGGACTGATGCAAACTTGAGTAATAATTTGAACCATACTTAACAATCCAAGAATGAAGTGGGATCCTTTTAAGCCAACCACAATGTAATTATTTAAGACAGGCAAAGTTATTCCAGAACAAAAAGAATCCTGTGGGATATTTAGTTATTAGTATCTTCTTGAAGAAAAAATTCCACTTACCAAGAATAGAATTAAGTACAGCTGATTTAGGGTTTTCTCATCCATTGTCACAAATTTAACTGTTAATACTACCAGAACTGTGATACCTTCAATTTATGTAATCCTTGCTGTTCCTGAGACCATGCTAATCCAATTGATATGTTTGCTGGGTACATGAGTTAAGAAGCAAGTAATGCGTAATACTATTATAGGAAATTTAATAACATCCCAACATAATGTGAATGTTTTGAGTGAACTGAAAATGAAATACAGACTGATGTCACAATGACACTATGGAACCTACATTAGAATAGTTGCAAGCTTTCTGAAAATGTTACCCATGCTAAAAATTCAAGATAAGATTCCTATGCTTATTTTTTACAGCTTAAAGTATACATACAGCTTTAAATTGGGATTGCCTTAGGTCTGACCTTGCTTATAATGAATTAGTCTCTACAGAATGTTTTATTCACTTAATAATGACACTAAACTCAGTTCACAACACCACAAGAGTTAAATGCTGATTTATTGCTTTGTGGCTTCTTCCATAGCCTGCAGCATTCGTAGATTTTGTTTCTGTTGTATATTTCTTATGGCGTCCTTGAGCTCATCGTCACGTTGTTTGTTTACTGGAGGGTAGATTGTTTGCTTTAATTTGGTAACATAATCCTCATAATATGTGGGTTGATTGAAATAATGGAACATTGCAACAGGAAAACTCATGTAAAGAGTCATTTTGACAACTTCCAACTGCCAGTTCCCCATGCTCGATTTCTTTGAGGAGAATAAAATGTTAGATAGAACTACTAACAAAGCATACTATAACGACTAAGAATGAGTGTTAATTACGTTTGTTTCAAGATTCTCTTGACTTTTCTTGTATTCTATCGACTAAGCCTCTCGAATTTTCGTGACAGCAACATATGATCGGCGCGATTTTCGAAGGTTAGGCAATTGTTTTTGTCGGTTTTGTTGCGGTGGTTTTTATTTGTTTGCATTGCATTGAATGCATTGTGTTGTTTTATAATTCATTTAATTGAAAATAGCCCTAGAGCTCATAATTTTCCAGGGGTAGGTAGGCCTTAATCATTTCTGCATTATTAAACTTATTAATAATGAATTGGGATGATGATATTGACGCATTCACACACAAAAAGGTAAAGCCAGTGCTTCTCAACTCAATGGTGTATAATAATTAAAATCATGTCTCATTTAAACCTTGCAACAAATATATTTTTCAAGTCTGCTGCCAAGCAAGGTCGACGAGCGGGTAGGACAGCGAGTCCAGATACACAAGATATTTCCTTGGGAAGTGAACAAGAGAGTCTTGATGGCCAAGCTCCCATGAGGGTCCGTAAAACAGGGATGTGGGCAGATGAAGGCTCAAAATCAGCAAAGAAATCAAGTACAAATCTTATTGAACAGGAAAGATTTAAAGATTCAAGAACAGATTGTGATTCAGATGATGATATTCCCATTATACCTGATATTGATGATATTCAGGATGAAATATTACCACTGCATGATACATCAACGAAAGCAGTGTAAGCCTCAGCATTACCTTTTATTTAGAATATTAAACATTATCAGCATTTTAGTGTATCTGTAAATTCAGCGACATATGAAGAATTGGATTCTGAATTTGGGAATATACAAAACAAGATTGGAAATGTTGGTAATATTAACTTAACATTTTTAACAACACATTTATACCCAGAAAAAGCAGTAAAAGATGTTGATGAGGAATGGACAATGGATGATTTGTTTGAAACCATGTTAAATTGCACTAAATGAACAGTTTGCCATGTGTAAACCCAATACATAAATATTTATTTGGCATTTTAGTTTAATCCAGAGGTGAAGATCTCATGATTGTTAGCATATTTATAAATACAATAACATTAGAAGGTACACCAAGTAATATTTGAAATGATTCAAATTTGATTACTTCTGTGACATGATGTGTAACAGTGAGGCACAAATGCATTTTATGTAAGTTGCAAATCAAAGTCATTTTACATTCTATATAATGTAAGGGTTTTGGAATAATGTTTTGCACATTCCTTTCTAAATTATTTCAAATGTACCAAGTGAAACTGAGTCTTAAAATATTATACATGAACAGTTCCATGAGTGAAAATAGAGCTATTATAACTAGGTGAGTGCAATAAATTGACACATTTTACTCAAAGAAACAGTTAGAATGAATAAACTAATTACATACTTCTTGAAATTTAATATCTTTACTTCTTATAAAGACTCAAGCGAGTTTTTAAGTATATGCTGGCGACAGCCATACTTTATATTCATTGGATTAAAACACTTTGAGACTTACTAAATATTTGATGTTGTAAAATCGTTGTCGAGCAAATTTAATAATTAATTTAGCCAAAACGCCAATATATTAGACATTACATCAGGCCAGTTCTGAGGTATCTAACGGAGAGCAGATCCCGCCAACAACAAAATCAAAAACTTCACACGAACAGCAGAGATGAGCATCCTAAGAACAATTACGAGCAACACGCAGAGACTGAGGAAGGAACTCTAACATACCGCGACAGTGCAACACAGAGGACATAAACAAATGGAGCAGGTAAAGGAGCTGAGAATGGAATGCTCACATAGAAAGGATGAATTCTGACTGACTAGATAAAATAGCCTAAAACGGTATCCCACTCACTTGCCGCCCTGCTGGCAGACCACCAACCAGATGGAGAGACTCGTGGTTATCCACATCCATTGAATTGTAAGGATGTCTATAACCTGTACTTCCTAGCATATGTAGAAGAAGAGGAAACATTTTCGGCGTGTTTTCTTAGAAGGCAATAAGTAAGTATTAAAATTTATGTACAATGAACATTGTTTCATAATTTGAGATTACGGATGTTAATCTATGAATCTTTTATATGTTTTACTCATTCTAATATCAAATTATACAAATGGGAATATTCTAATCCATCAGGATTAGGTATAGTATATAACCAGTCTATGTCTAGTGCAAATGAAACCAAAACCTATCAGAATTGTAGGCAAGTAATGCAAAAACATGGTGATAATTAAATTCGATGTGTAATGCTTTGACTGCCGATTGAAAGATTTCAATCATTTTACTTAAAGCATGTACTTGCCACCATCTAAGTCGATTCATCGAGTTGAATTCGAAATCATATATTGAGATCTTGTATTTCTTCTTCACA
Source organism: Ecitoglossa quadriceps (assembly GCA_027574925.1). NCBI lineage: Eukaryota > Metazoa > Arthropoda > Insecta > Coleoptera > Staphylinidae > Ecitoglossa > Ecitoglossa quadriceps. Next base: position 16,113 of record JAODGC010045882.1, on the reverse strand, counting down.
TTCAAGAGGGAGGATGTTGCCGCTGGCTTCCGGACTACAATGCACTGTATTAGAACCTAATCTGATTTCTTGGACTTCTTGATATGATTATACCCAACCTGGTATGAGCTCTATGTAAGTTGCAACAACTGATCATTAGTACAACATTAATTAGCATTCAAAAATTGTACTTGATAGATGAAAATTATTTACTGTCAGGTATGTAGGTAGTTGCCATGGTGCACTTTAATCAGGAAGTTATCTGTCTCCAAATAATTTGTCGCAGACCGTTTCTGTAAATCTGTACGTGTTGGGAAGCAAATCTAGAATTCTAAAGGTAACATACAGGTGTTTTTAATACAAATTGTTGGATTAAGTATTTATACTTACGTTTGTTCAATTATCATATTGATTAATTTCAGCAGGTAAATGTTTTGTAAGTTTGTATTTCCAAGGATATACTCAAGTAGTCCTTCTTGAGTAAAATGTACATATGGACTTGATACATGTGTAAAGAATATTAATGATGCAAATGTTCAGTAGTGTTGGACTTAAAAGGTTTTCAAACAAATTCAAGATTGCTGCTCAATGGAACTCAAAACTAATCTTGGGTGAATATCAAATAATAAAATTCATTTTGAATTTATATGTTTCTGTCTGACTCATCCATGTGAGCGAACCTAATCCTGCAGTCTCTATGAATGCCAATAATACTCTTCAACAGATAATGACAAGGATTGCCTCCTGAATCTAGTATTATACAGTCTAAATTCTTCACTGTTTAATTTATGGACTTGGCGTGTGTGTTGAATGGCTGGGCGAGTTCTTGTGACGGTATGGCGGAGATAACCTTAAAGTAACGGCATGGATGCGGTTCAGATGTTGACTCCTCGTGGATGCGATCTGGGTGTTAACTTCTCTCGTAGTACCAACAGATGTGTCAGTCTTTAACTGCCTCACCTCTTGTCTT
>JAODGC010045871.1:0-39077 GCA_027574925.1 Ecitoglossa quadriceps | reverse complement strand
CCTCAAAAACCTCAGGCAAAAATTGCACCACTGCCAGCAAAGAATGCCAAATAAAGTATTGTAGACCCAACTAATCATTCACAAGAACTATATACATAGACTAACTTGCATCTTGTCCGGAACCGGTAATAAACCGGTAAAACAAAGTTTCACTCATCAATGAAACAAACAAACTAATTCGTAGTTTTTTAAGCTGCACTTTCCGAATAGTGAACTCTACCGGACGTCCATATGATGTTGTTTGTAATGAAATATCTGACTTCACAAATTCTAATATTTAACGCCGTCATTCAATGCCAAAATCCGGTCTCCTTCTAAGACAACTTCTAAAAAGTTTATGATTTTCTGCCCAACCTGCTAGGGTGGTATGTTTAGCTGGTCCGGGACTCATTTCTGAGTCACACTGAGCAACAGATTTCTGACACATTCGATCTGCAAAGTTACAGTTATAATCTTGTGTTAACTTTTCCATATTAATTAAATGGGCCTATTTGTCAGAAACTCATTTTTTAAACGTTTATTTCTGATATGTGCTTTTATTAAAAATGACAGATTATTAATAGCATTGTATAAACCATTAGTTGCTTTAGCTGTTTTGTGATCTTCCAGGTCTTTTTAATGCGTAGATAAGAGATATAAGAACTTGAGCAGAAGCTCTATGTATTTTATTGATAAAATGTGTCGGTTCAACACCTAAGAGCCAGTTCGATTATTTCTAATTTCACGCCGGTTCTCTATGGGCCTATCGATACCGCTTTGACGGCAACCGAAATCATTTCCGGCCACAATAATTTTCTACCAAGTAGGGTTATTATGTAAAATATTTTTTACTGGTGCGTGCTATTTTGTCCCGAGTCTGGTGCCTTTAAAAGTGTCTGGATTCAAAGAGAGAACGCCCAAAGTATTCAACGTGGGATGGTAGTTGCTAACTCGAGGGTTATTAACGCTATTTGAAAAAGTTATTACTAATAACATGCAAACACTAAAATGCATGTATTTGTTAAAATTATTTAATATTATTATTATATAAAATTAAATTCAAATTAACTTGATCACTTTTTTCAGTTTGATTTTATCAAGGAGGCAACGTATTGAAAGACGGACACTTCAGTATAGTTATGTTTTGTTGGTTGACCAACACTGCCATTACAATATACTTTAAATAGCAAACCATCAAAATTCTCGCAAAGTATAGTTTCTATTGCCTTAACCTACCATTGCGCCAACATTCTTTCAGCTAAATAAATTCGTTACACCGTTTTGGAAATTGGGTTTTTATTTTTGACGAAGATAAAGAACGACTCCATTGTATAAGCAATCATTGCAAGACGTGGAGATAAAACACAATCCTCAATTAAATGCAATTTTTGCCTGGCTTAAAGAAGTTATTTTATATTTATATTTTCATTTTGGCTATATTGATGTGCATTTGCATGAAATTGCATGTGGCATTTATTGGAGTATAATATAGTTATATATATAATATAGTTGAAGCAGTTGCAAATGGACAGCGTTGTCCTTTCGTAGATAATTTACGGAGTACTTTTTGCAAGTCAATTCCTCATCGTCTAAGTATTTGTCTTTTGATTATATTTAATTAACGCTTTTTGGTAGCAGTAAATAAATATATTTTGGTTGGAGATTAAGGATAAATAACCATTTGCGCTAATAATAGTTGTTGAGCTTATAATTTTCCGGTAATTTTTATTGTACTCTTGGAATATAGTATCGTTTGCAGAATAAGTACAATTGCTACCCAACTGCTAATTCTAACTCCCACGCAATTTCCAAAATGATAAATGATGTGTATAAGGATGATTGTCATTCGGCAGCACCCAAATTCATGGTTACTCTGTTACTAAACTGCTATTAGTTAAATTATAATTACATTAGAGAGGTGCCCATGTTGCAATAGTTAGAACTATTTGTATTTGGGGGAAAATATCATAAATCCAAGTAAATTACAAGACCTAGACGTGGATTGTATTTTGACTTACGCACTTAGAGCTCCGGATACCATACTTAATCTACACTTCAGGATATTACTTCCACTACCATAGCTATTTGTAACAATTGGCACTAGATGCTGCGAGAATATATATTATTAGAATTACTTTATACAATTTATACATAAGTATCAACCACAATTCCCTTCTTAAATAATTGAAGTATTAAAGAATCTCTGGCAATCACTTGTTGTGTACAATTAATGGTCTCAAACTCATTTTATGGTTTCAGAATTACTCCAAATCAATTGGAAACCACCGCGACAAACAATTACTCTTTAATGCAGAATATTCTGTAAATGAACATAAAATAAAAAACCTTGTCAAGAAACCTGGGTGTAAAGTGTCTGCTGTAAATTATTATCTTGTACATTATTTTATTGCAATGTGTCCTTGAATAATAAATTAAAACTGATTTGCTACATCAAATACTGTTATCGACCCATCATTAATCCGCAACGGCGATACCACGCTGAATGCACCGGTTCTCGTCCGATCAAGGGTAGTACTTGGATGAGAGACCGGTTTGGAACTCCGCGTGCCGTTGTTTTTTGCCAATTTAGATTTATTCTTATAAATATTCTACAATACAAAGTTTAATTGAATATTGTTGCATGATACGTCTATTTAAAATATTAGCCTAGTTTTGGAATTATTATAAATTTTGTAACTGTTGAATTGACATATCCCATGATGTAAATGTGTGCTGTTATTAGTGGAATATTATGTTCTTAGTGGTATAATGAATACCTCATCCTTTAATGACAAAAATGTTTATGTGCACTACTTTCATTATAAATGGAAGTAACGGAAGCAATATAAAGTGCTAAACCGACGTGGCACTTTACTTGTACAACAGTGAACTGCATAGTTTTTACCAATGTCCTCAAATGGTCGCAGAAATGGCCGAGCGATTAAGGCGTCTATCAGATTAGGTCTGGGTATCAACTGCAATGAGCGATGGGTTTTGAATTGAAGTTTCCGTTGATAAGGGCTTTTTTTCTCAATAATATTGGTAGCCAGGTCATAATATTTAATGGTGGCTAAGTGGTCACCGTAGGATTCCAGCCTTTATTTTTTTCTTAAATATTTTTTCACAATTTTCATGGGGAGGTTACTTTAATTTGCGCAAAACTACTTAGACTACTTAGAGGGGGCCTTCTCTCTAAAAAAAGTGACGGATAATTGTTGTATCGCAATTGGTACTTAATTAAATTTCCGAATGATACCGCTTGAATAAAAATCATTTAATTACTGTGCGCCACCGAAGGTGTCGTTTAAGCTATACTGCTTTTACTGTTTTATAAAACCATGTGATGGTTTTGATAAATAAATTTAGTGAAAAAAAAGTAATGTTTTAGATTAGATGAACAAAACAAAAAATGAATCAATTTTGTTGTCGTGTCGCATAAATAAATTAGAACAATATGTCTTTTATACCCTGAATCATAACGCAATAAATAATGTTGACCATATTGAATAAAACGAAGTTAATAGATAAATGATAAAACAAATAACATAATTAAGGAAGCACAACAAATTCATAAATATGACAAATGGAAACTTGCAAAAAATTTGACCAAACGACTTACGTCAATATGCTATTCTATTCTATAAGTTGTAACCATCAAGATAAATATCAATGTAGGTCCAATTTTGATGATAATATATAATAAAAATATAGCAACTAACAATGATTTTGGACATTTGTATTAAATCAATGATTGATAAAGCAATGGCACTCTAAATAAATAAGAAAAGACACCAAAATTTAGAAAAATAAAAATGGAGACAATAGGGCGATAAATGTTTACCACCAGAATCAGGAGAAGACGTCCCCAAATCTTCTACGAAACAGATATTGCTTGACAAAAACATCACACAAGCTGTCTAATAACAAGACAGTATTAATAAAACTTTTTCTTTATAATATATGGATAAAAAAAAGCAGACCATTATGCCAGGATTCAAACCTGGAATCCACTGAAGACTGGTCAAACACAATTTTCGGTTCGCCATAGAACCACATTTAACCATAGAGGAGTGGCTGTTTGTTTTTAATCCAGGTCTAATTTACAGGAATGAAGTAAAAATATATGACATTAATAGGATTATTGTGTACATGCACTGGGGAAATTTGGTTGGAAATTTTGATTGTACGTTTTTTAACCACTTCCATTTGTTTATTAACCTGGATTTCTTCTTCACATAAACTTTTCTTTACCTTTCTAATTTATTTATTTGAATGCTAAAATTTCCAATTATTATACTATTTACAATATTAATTTCTTTATTTTTTTCATTTCTTAATCTATTTTTTCCATATTTTCCTTGAGTTCTTGCTTGTGTTGCTTGAAATTTTGTTATATCCATAAAGTTTCTCATAGTTCTTTAAATTGTAATTTATTATTATTATAGTCAATACAACCTTTTTATATAAAACTATAAAATTTGCTCTGGAGTGTTTTGCTTCTGTTTCATAGCATTGTGCAATCTACTTGTCGTGATACTTGTGGGTTCCGTCGTGACTGCCTGCTGGAATTCTGGAAAGGCACTTAAAGATACTCTTTTATGACAGGGTGTTTAAAGATTTCTAAAGACTTCTAGGGACGTGGTGTTTTCAAAAATGTAGGTACTCAAAGATATTGATTTATGAAATGATGTTGGAAGAAGTGGAGGGATTCAAAGAAAACCATACAGCATTGACTCCACTAAATTGTACCAAATTTGTACTGTGCAATTTTTCTACGTTTTTAGCTATTTTCTTATTTTGTTAAAATTCACATTATGGATCATAAATAATACTATGATATAAGAGCAACAAGCCACAGCCAATAAAGTAAACAATAACGCACTCAAAACTGAAGCAAGAATACCTGATTCGAATTTTGACACATTTACCCAACAATACACCAAATAGCAAATAGCATGTAAAACATTATGCAACCAAAATAAGACATACTTCTCGGTATCGAGAAAGCATTTGACAAAGTATGACTTGAACTCAAGAATCCCAAGGTGCAATTCTCGATTCTACACTATTCTTTTATACATCAATAATATTCCAAACACAAGAAAAATAAATCAGTCTATATGGTAATATAGAAAAATTTTATAAAAAAATATTTAAACGATTTTCAAAAGTAACAGAGTAAATAGCTAATTTAGATAATTTCTAACAAATTCGAATTTGTTGATTCAAAGCCACAATTGACAATTATATGACAATTTTTCATAATAAAGCTATATAATAAATTATCTTGGCATATACTACTCCTTTAATAGCTTTCTCATAAAAAACGTACCCTTACACAATGATGTATTACAAAAAAAAATTTTCTGCCTCGCTGCAAATAATGCACGGCATATCACAAGCACCGCAATCTGTATGATTACAAAAATACCACAACTAAATAAATTTTATAGATATGAATTGAATATATAGAGTATATAAAAATATAAGGGACAATTGACTTAGATGGTTTTATACTCCAGACTCTTACCCTTCAGATTTGCCTCTCACAATTGCACTTTAAGTATGAGTATGCACAAAGTATGCACTTTAGTTAATATTTTGTAGTCAGTGCTAAAGAGAAATATATAAACAACAGATACAATTTTTGCATTTGGTACGTCAAACAGAGCATGTTTTAATGATTATATTAAAATTTAAACAATTATAGTAGAAAGAGCACAAAAGAAAACCAATGATAAGTGTCTAACTAATTATTGTTTTCTGTTCAATTTTTAATGCTATGGATGAATACTTTCTCCCCGGTACTATAACAAAATACTTTATTATATTTATGTAGATTTGTAGTATACTTGCACTTACTATAGTAGAATTTCAGAGTATGTTCCCAATTAACTTCACCCATTTACTGAGAAGACTCATGAATTATATAATATGTCTTGTCTGGTATGACTTGGGTGCACCTTATGAATGCCAGAATGCCTAGCACATGTTACTTATAATATTTAGTTTATAAAATTTAATAATTTTATTAAAGCGCCACTGTGTTTCTTGCTGCAATTTACCCAATTATGGTTTCGAAAATAATAATACGCTATATTACGCATCAACTAGCAATTGTTTGCAGTTGCGGTTTCCAACTAAATTAGAGTAATTTTAAATCAAAAAAATAAGTTTAATGTCACAAACAGTATATTTGAAACAAATAATTTGCATGATTTAATTCTAGTTTGGGGGAGAAAAGAATTGTGCTTGGCAATTGTGTAACATAATATACAACTATTAGTAGTCTGGTAATGGTGGAAGTGTGGAAATTAAAACTCTAAACAATCTAATTTACAGCATAACTACAAACATATTAGTAAAACTTTTGATAAAGTGGAACAACACTGAATTGTAATTTTAATCTTGAAATTGCCCAAAGAATATGTTGTTTCTTGGTTTTTTGCCAGGTTTTTATATTGTAATTTTTAATAACCAATGCTTTCTGAATTCTCTACAAGAAATAGCTTTATTTGTTTTTGTAATTTACTCAACGTACTAAACATTAATATATTTTTTTAATTAATGAAAACACCTTTGTATAGACTCTTCCACTACGCTAAATTCCCATGGGGCAAACTGCAATGAATTAAAACAGGATATTACAATTCTGAAAACCTTAGTTTTATGAAAACTACTATAGATTTATTTTTCAAGTACAATTATAATGTAGTTCAGCTTTGTGACTCAGTTGGTTAGGCTGCCTGAAACTGCGACAGCAAAGCAATATATTTCGGGCACGCGGCTTCAAATTACGTAGACTATAACCAATAATATGATAATAAATGTAATTAATAACAAAGTGGACACCAACTACTGCGTTGGCTTCTATGTGCTTTAAGTCACAGTACACTCCACGACTAGATCTTGAAATTTATCTGGCCAATCATTTAGAACAGATGCCTTAAGCTTGAATACGTATTATCAATAGCATAAGTGATATAATATTTTTCCTCGGACGACAATTTGTACCCAAATGATCTATTGATCTGTTTCCACGACCCTATGTGCACACAAAAGGTTCCATCGAGATTTGAACTTAGATCGCTGATTGAAAGTTCAGAGTGCTAACTATGGAACCACCACGTGGGTCCTTCCCCACAATAATAACCGCAAGTGTTGTCACTGTTAAATGACAATTAATTTTATTCATATCTGTTGCCAGTTTGGAAATTTAGTAGAAATTGCAAAATACAACAATTACTTTATTATAATTGTACGTACAATACGTACGGTAATAAAAAACTACAATTTATTGTGCATACTTTGCAGAAAAAAATACATCAAAGATATTAACAAACACATTGTTGGGTGTGTTGGCCCCAATGTCCAGAGATCTGCAGATCAAAAGCATGCGACCCAAAAACTTAAACTTTTTCAAATTATTTATAAAAGGAAGAATTTTAGAATCCCGCTTAATGGCTGAGGTTGTTCTACTAGGAATGAAATAACTCAAAGACTATGCTTCACTATAATATATTTAACATTTGGAGATTGTTTTTACCTCCAGGTATTGCAATAATGTCAATTTATAAAATGGTGCAATGAATGTATTTGGCTGATTGCCGGGAGCTACACTCTGCTAGCATTGTGACAGTTCGCCACATACAGTATACACAACGGTTGTGTTAGTCAATCAACAAACATAACTACAGGAGGACTACAAGGAAACTACAATCTCTTTTTAATAGAATAGTCTCTTGGGAAAATTAAACTAAAGAAAGATCAACTTTATGATATATTAGTAGTAAATTTGTTAGTTTACGGCATGATTTTGAAGGATTGCTTACAGAAGGCATAATGAGGGTGTAGTTAGTTTCCTAGGCATTTGTTTTCCATGGACTAAATCATGCGACCAAAGAAATCAACGTAGTGTTTGATACGGTTTTATATTTATAACGCTATATTTTGTTTCACGACTCAGAAAACAGCCCAAATTAACTAAAAACTAATCCTTGGATTTATTCTAATCTGATACACCAAGATTAATTAAATCTTGTGAAAACAAACTGCAAATCTCGGAACATAAATCGTAAGTGGAGGAAATGCTCGCAAAACTTTTGTTACACATCGACAAACAGCAGAGTCGGATCGATGCCACCACTAACAAGCTAGAAACCCGGAGAAATCGTTTGGGGTTGCAAAAGCATCGGCGAGCACGTTCTAGGTCGTAACTTCCGGCCAATGAGCTGCAGGCGTCTGCTGGTAGTCTGCAGTTCAGCGCCGAAGCAAAGAAATGCATTTGCCCGAGTACCTTCAGCGACTCGAGAAACTCAAGAATCAATTTATGCTTGGTTCCGCGGAAAATTGAACTTCCATCAACACAAACGGCTTATTGCCCCTAACCTTCAATGTTGGGCTTAGCCGCGACTTGAGTTTGGTATTTGTCATTGCTAACGTGACAAAGGCTAGTGTTTATTGTCTCTACCACTATGAACTGTTAGTAGATATCCGAGACCGGCGTTTGACGGACCTCATGGGCCTTGCCACCGCAGCTCGCTCAGCGACATGCGATGTTTCCCTCGGCATCAAGAGGATAGCCGGCTGTTCACCATATCATATGCTACTGCAACGGTACATAGAGATTACTCGCCCGGACGATACCGGATTTCGAGCGCTTCCGAAGCACAATAGTGTACCACATACACACCAGTCCTAGGCCCCCGACCGCAGAATGCCTACGTCATTTGTCACACGAGAAACTGAAGGCAGGCAAATAGGAGTTCAAGTCCTTTCTACTGATGGGCATTGGCCGTCCATCAAAAAGTAGCTGGGCTGCTCCTCTGCACATGGTGCCCACAAAGTCTGACAAATGGCGTCCGTATAGCAATTATCAAGCCCTTGACGCTCGTACTATCCCCGATAGGTACTCCGTGCGACACATTGCGCGAGAACAACATTTTTACGATCGTCGACCTAACGCGAGCGTATTATCAGATTTCCGTAGGAGCAGAACACGTGGCCATTGCCACGCCGTTTACTCTATTCGAATTCTTGACATTAAGTTTTAGTACAAGAAACGCAATGGGTTTTTGCCTATTCCTATGAATGATTAACTTTAATCGGCGTTTTCCGCCCGGATTGACCCAAATACAAGCTGTCCTCAACAACCTGCTTGGGGGGTGGAAAGGTAAAGGGAAAGGCGTCCATCAACTGGTAGAAGAAACGGATGCCGCGTTTATTGCACTCAAAAATGCGCCTTGGATAGTACCACCTAGGCGGTTCTGCACTATGTTATGGACGGGACTAGCAAACCACAGAATTTCTATCCGAAGAAATCCAGCCTTACCGAGCGGATGTACAGCACGTACGGGAGCTTCTAGCAATTTATCCCCATTCGTAATCAAGATCGACCTCAAGTTATTAACGTTTGCCATTAGGCAATACCTCGACCGCTGTTCTCTGAGACAATTTTACCACTTGGGTTTTATCTGTCAAATTTCCACGGATATCCGTTTCCTTCCATATAGTGAAAACATTATAGTCGACACCATGTTCCACTTTGAATCAGTGTCAGCAACAACACAGCGTTGTGACGTTTTGTTTTCACCAACAAGCCTCGGTTATATTTCTGGACAGTTTTTGCCAGATGGACTGCGGTTAAATACACGGCTGGTGACGTCCAGGCGTAAAAAAAATGACCAAAGTAATGCATATGGACGCAAGCATGTGTGTCCTGCTACCGCGCCAAGATTACTAGGCAAATTAAAGAAAGTTCCGCTTTTAGACCCTTGGCGGCAGGTGAACATATACACCTGGATCAGAAAATTATGCCTTGCTCCGAAGGTAACCGGTATTGCCTTAACTGGGTGGACCACTTTTGAAGACTCTTATAGAAATTTTCTAGAATTCCTTTACTTTATCCTACTTCCTCGAGTGCCTACATTTTTCCACGCCCGATAATCTAAGAATTCTTCTAACATTCCGTCATAAAGCAATAGCTTCAAATACTTACACGACTTTTTCGGGAGCCAGCCGACCGTTTTTGGCTACCGCGCTCCCTCGTCGCATTGGGGAGGGCCAATGGTAGCTTCTAAAATACTATCAAAAGAAGCGATAGGGGCTTCAAATAGCTGCTGAAGGAAAGAGAGATTTAAGTCAAAATTAATCATCCACCAAACGTTTAAGACTGACAAGAGTACTAATAAGAAGATCAAAACCATCACTTCCCAGCGATCACCACCACATTCTAGCACGCTATCAGTCCACAGTAATCGCCACCACGCAGCTGTTTAGCACTAGGACTTATCCAGTCACATCAATCGCACACCCACAACCTCCACACAATAATGAATATTAACAAGTGTTATATGTTACATCTGGAAACGCTTTTTTTTATTAACAACAAGAGAAAAACCAATAAAATTAGTCAGATAACATTAAGAAAAGCACTATAAATATGAATATTTCGAATGCAATGTGTAGAAACCACCTCTCTCCGTATTAATTATTTATTACTTTTTAGAGTGATATTTTTATTAAATAGAAAGTAACAAAACATAATTCATACATATATAAATTTTAAACATCTCCTTGATGAAGAAGTAGAATGACAGGCTCTTGCAAAAACACCTACATTTGATAAAGCGTCTTCCAAAGAAATTCCATCAATCCAGTCATTTACATCCTCACCACTGCGTCCATCTTTGTTTCCATTGCATCCTTTGACATCAAAGCTAAAACTAACTGCTATGAATATTTTAGCTAATCTCCGGACATCTAAGAGCGTTAAATTTACATTAAAAGGAGCCTGGACACCAAAGTACGGAAAATTGCAGGCCTGGCAAATAACAAATTCACTACAACATCAAATCAAAGACTCTATCTTCTAGTCCAAGTCGGATGTTTTGGTTTCCAAAGTATAGAGAGGCAGCCAGAAGTCCTATGTGCGTGAAGCTACCTAGTGACATATCGAGAACTGTAAGATAGTGTAGCAATTTTCCAAAAGTAATATAAATATGCGGGTTCTGTGCCCTCCTTACAGAAAAAAAAAAACATCTATTAAAACGGCTATTGAAAAGATGAAAACATCTTGGCGCGTCATGTATTTTTTGTAATTAAGTGAATTGCTAATCGTCATCACATTCATCGTGATTGTGGTGGTGTGTAGGCGTAGTGTTTGAATCTTTTGTGCAGTGGTGGTTTTTTTGTTAGTGGAATAAAAAGAAAAGAAAAATGATTAAGAAGCAAAAATAGATGTAGAAGAAGAAGGAAGGAAAAAATTGAGAAAAAAAGAAGAAGAAAATGATTGCTGATTTTTGATTAAAACATTTTTTAATATTTTCATTATGCTTTATTCTATTTGATATGTTTTGAAATACTTCTAGTGTAAGCATTATTTCACTTTTTTATAGTAAATAACTATACATGGGTAACAACACTTTTTAAATTTATATCCAACACCAACACGTATATTCTCATCAATATTATACACCATTTTGTTACTAATCACATTTGATTTTATTATTGATTCTGTATCTTCTTGTTTTTGAAGATGTTGTTGTTGTTTTTCTGGTTCTTGCATTGCTTTCTTAGTTGTTGTTCTTTTTGTCCCTCAGGTTGTTTTTCTTGCTCTTGAAGTTGTTCTTAAAGTTATTTTACATTAAAATCTATGGTTTTTTGATTTTCTATATTCGATACTTTCATACAATTAAATGCATTTTCAAAAATTAATAACAAAATCATTTGATCAATAAGTGGAATAAAGTATAAATCACATTTGCGTATATAAATTATACTTTAACTGCAAAATGTTCAGTTCATTGAAATTACATACAAATTAAGTTCAAAATATATAAGTTTAATTGTTGTGAAAAAGTATTTTCTAGAATTGATCATTTTAATCGCTATAGAGAACAAGTTCAAATCACTTGCAGAATTTGCCACAGACTTTTCACATGTTGGGATAACTTAAAGAGACAAATAACGAAACAGCATTTAATCAAAGATAAACTCCAGAACAGTGTACATCAAGAATGCATGGTTAGTCCATCAACAAAAACAACAAGAAAACTTGAATTAAATACATCTACTATAATACTAATTGTGAAGTGTATAACATAAATTTTAAGTAGAATTATGATTATATTAATCATATTTGATCAAAATCTCATATTTAAGTTGCGAGCAGGAATTGTAATAAACATGTTCAGTTAATTAGGGCTACATTTGCCAAACGGATAGCTTCATATAAAATAACATGTGACCATCAAGAAATTGTAGATATATAATTATTTCTTAATAATAATAATAAAATCTGTGCTGATTTATTAAAAATATAATTAACTAAACACAAAACGATTAAAGTAAATCTTGAACTATTTGCATACTTTTCCGAAGTGAACAATAGTGACAATAGAGTATTATTAGATTAGAGTATTATTACAGATCTAAAATTATTCAACACATAATCTCAAATTGTAACAGTAACAACTGATTTAAATGAACTATGTGATAAATTTTACGCCAATATATTAAAAAAAGATAAGGAGTTTCAAGGAAAAGACAGTGGATAGGCACTATTTACCGTCTCGCATCTAATTACTAATCTAAACAAATATGATGCAATACGTGGGAGCACCTATATTCATCTTCCACTTCAAAAAGTGGATTGGTGCAGCACTATATCCAACACTTCATCATAAAAATCGACCGCAAATGAATAGTGAACATATTGGAAAAATTAACTCAGCCAATATCACATTACCATGTAGCATTAGTGATATATCAACTATTGAAAGAAACAATAACAAAAGTATAAACGTATATGAGTTAATTAACTATACAAGTGATGAGATCGTAAGTTCACTACATTATACAAAAACCAAAATATATCATCATATTAATTTATTACTTCTTGAGAAAGGTCATAAATTCCATTACGTTTTAATAACAAATTTATCTAGACCAATTAGCAGTCAAATTAATGCACATTTAAGTAAATTATATCTTTGTGATGGTTGTCTTTAAAACTTCAATAAACCTTTCAAATTAAAAGATCATATTAGATATGGATGCAATCATATTATATACGTATACCAAATAAGACTCAATTCCGCACTATATATACTGGGAAAACATTAGCGGAAAACATAATAAAATTTATAAACTATGATAAACAAATGAGGTTACCTTATATAATAGCGGCTAATTTTAAATTATTGCAAATACCAATTAGTACATACTCAACGAATAATAATAATAAAAAATTATATACAACAAAATTATATCAGCGCACACAATTTTTGTTTCCTTATTATATTATTTGCAACTTTGATAATAAAAATAATAAATATGTATCATACACTGGACAGGATTGTGGACCAGTTTTTATAGAACGCTTTACGAGAGATGTTCAAGATATATATAAGAATCATCTGAAAGATATTATGCTAATAATTCAACCTGTAGGATTTAAAGCTCTAAAATTTCATTCCCAAGAAACGTGTTTGTGAAAAACCATTCTCTAATGAAAACTACCGTGTTCCAGATTATTGTCATATAATTGGTAATGCATATTATATATATGTTTTAACTATCAAGTATCTAATATAATTCTAATATTTTTTCATAATCTGTCAGTGTATGATTTACATCTATGTATTACTGGCTTAATACGTAAATGGAAAAATGCTGACATACCGCACAACACGGAAAAATAGATATCCTTTCAAAAATCCATCCGCGTTGATACAAGTGACAATGGTGATAATATTAATTTAATTTTGAGATTTCCAGACTTAATACAATTTTTACCATCCAGTCTAAGTAAACTTGCGCAAAATTTAGGAGCATTTGAATATATTTCTAGTTTTTTTTTTTGATCCAAAAACATTAAGTTTACTAACCAGGAAATAAGTTCTACCTTATGAATATTTAGACATTGGAAGTAAATTAAATGAATGTCAACTGCCAAGCAAAGATCAATTTTATCACCAATTCAATAATTCACATATTTCTGATGAAGGATATAAGCATGCGCACAAGGTTTGGGAGTACTTTAAAGGTAAAAATCTACAAAAATATGCGGATATGTATTTAAAGATAGGCGTCTTATTACTAGCTGATATATTTTCAAATTTTAGAAATACATAATTTAAAACTTATAATTTGGACCCAGCACATTATTTTACAGCTCCTGGTCTAAGCTGGGATGCCTTGCTAAAAAGTACTAACATTAAAATAAAATTATGAACAGACTATACAATGCTTAATTTTATTCAAAATAACGGTCCGTGGTAGTATATGTCAATGTTGTCATCTATTTGAATATGCAAATAAAGAATTTGCTATAAATTTTGATCCAAGTAAAGATAGCAGTTTTATATCATAACTAGATGCAAACAATTTATGTGGTTGGGCTCAAAGTCAAATCATGCCAATATTATAAATGCAAATATTATTTCTGATAATTAAAATATAAGATATATATTAGACGTAGATATTGAATATTCTCAGATTTTGCACAATAAACATAATGAATTACCATTATTACCGCAAAACACAAAACCACCCAAATCATGAACCAAAAAATTGATAATGATACAAAAAATTACGCACTGCATTATAGATACATAAAACAGGCTTTACAATTAGATTCAAAATTAAAAAAATTCAATTGTATTTTGAAATTTCAACAAACAGATTGGTTGAAACCATTCTTCGATTTAAAACCAATTTACGACAATCATCAAAACATAGTTTCGAATAAAATTTCTATAAACTTATGAACAACGCTATTTTTGAAGAAAACAATGCAAAATATTTTCAAACGACAAATTGTTAAGTTAGTAACAAATTGAGAAGATAAGGGTAAAAAAAAGAGAGAGCTCAATCTTTAATCAATAAACCGAATTTTTACAGCAGAAGTATTTTGGATGAAAAATTGTGTGCAATACAATAAAAACATACTGAGGTATTTTATAATAAATTAATATTTATAGGTTTCTGTTTTTTTATGTATTTATCCAAGATATTAATGTATGATTTTTACTACGGCAAATTCAAATTCTATTTTCATATTCGATGAGGTCGCATGTTATGAGCAGAACAAAATACGCGAGTTCTTTAGCATGGGCAGATATAATGCCATCGATTCATTCTACCTTTGTCAGAGTTATACCTGCATCTTAAAACATCTTGTAAGAGATAACGCTAATTTTCCCGTTTTATATAAGCAGGACAATATGAACCTCAGATATATTCATTCAAATCATGTTAATATGTAATGTTATTTAAAAAATTTAAGCAAATATGTCACAGCACTGGAACGGCAAAAACCGCTTCGAAATTGGAGACTCTGCAGTTTGCTTCAGCGGAAAGGACTTTATAATTCAGACTAAAAGAGATAGGGGAACTCCCGGCTTGACAAAGTTAATTTTTCTTAAGAACCTAACCGGCTTGAATCAAAAGACTTGGAGACATATGCGAGCATATTAAAACTAACAAGTGCGACACGTAGAGATTTTAATCCTGCATCTCAAATACAGGGTTCAAATACGGGGAAATATCGAAACATTATCAAAACGATAATGCAGAATCAGTTTTCTATTGCCCTGTAGCCATCATATGACTTACCAAAACTTGATATGAAGCAGGAAACAGGATTAGCAAATCTTTTAGTGGTTGATGGCAAACCATTTCATTACACCTAGTAATTCACATTTAAACAAAATTATTCCTATTGAAGAAGAACTTTGTAAAGCCGATTTAATCGTTACAGTATGTAACAAACCTCCCGTCAATGACTATTGATAAATTCGGCATATTCGCAGATAAGCAGCGCGCAGACAAACGTTTTCACTCTCAACCAGTAGGATATTCCATCAATAAGAACGACAACCTCAATTTTAATGGTAGACTTATCAAGAATGTTGAAGAATCAGTTGATCCTGATGATGTAACTAGTAAGAAAGTTTTCAGCGATTTTGAGAACGACTTTAAAGAACGTCTAAAAGATGTGAAGAAAGTAATAGAAACCACCAATCAACAACTTAAGAAAGGCTTTAAAGAATATCTTACAGATGTGAAGACATTATTAGAAAACGCTAATATGCAAATTCTTAAAAAAGCAAATGGGAATTCTGAAATAATCAATGATATTATTGTAGATATAAAACATTATAAAGATGAATTGTTTCAAACAATGAATTTACGCATTGATAATTTCAAAGCGCAAATTATAGCGCAGAGAACCATTCGAGGTGAGCAGATGAATAAGATTACTAACGCAATGGATGAATTGGTTGCGAGTAAAAAACTTTTTGAAGAAAATTTATCTAAAACTATGAATTTACGCTTTGATAATTCGCGAGCATTTGATAATACCTATACAAAAGCTATTATGGATAGAATAAAGTCGATTGAGGAAGCATTGGAAAAGCCAAATTCGTCGTTGCCACCATCATCATCATCAGTATTGTCAAAACAAGAAGAAGAAGAAAGAAAAAAAAGGAAAGAATAAAAAAAATTATTCAATTTGAAATCAGTCATTGAATAGCCGTACTATCATTACCATAACGACGAAGAAATCAGTAACAGAAGAGATTGTTGAAGAACTTCATAAACTAGCACAAACCAGCAGGAATCAACGATTAATGGCAGGCGGATTTAGCTGATTTTATTTTATATGCCAATGATAATAAAGGATATAAAAACGTATAAGTAATTATTGACTTGTTTTCAAAGTATGTATAAAGCTGCACGCTAAAAAATAAATCTTTTGCGAATGTAGCAAAAGCATTTGAAGATGTTTTGAAGAAATCGAAACGTCGCCCGGTTAATTTGTAAACGGATCAGGGTACAGAATTTTATATTGCAATATTTAACCGACTTATGAAGGCTCAACACATTAATCACTACTCTACGTATAGTTGTTTTAAGAAAGCATCGATTGCCGAACTAACGTTGAAATCGAGAATTTGTCGTATGTTTAGTCTGCGTGGAAGGTATGTGTACTATGACATTCTAGACAAAACTACAGCAGACTACAATTCGACACGTCATCGTACTATGGGAATAGCGCCAGTTGATGCCAACAAGAGTAATGAGAAGGAGATATTGCAATCAACGTTTACTCATATGAAAGTTGCTGGTAAACGGAAATTAAAGATTGCGGATACTGTACGAATTAGCAAACAGAAGTCGCTACTTGATTAAGGCTATACGCCGATCTGATCTACTGAACTATTCAGTATTTATAAAATTTCCAATCCTACTGTGTACTTTCTAAAAGATTCGAATGAACGTGAAATTAAGAGATTTTTCTATGAAGAAGAATTACAGTTGGCGTGTTATAATGATATTTATTTAGTTGAAAATATTGAACGTCGACGAAAAAATCAAGTGTATGAAAAATAGTTGGGCTTTGATAAATCGCCTAATAGTTGGATTGATAAAAAGCAGTTGAAATAAAATGAAAACATTCAGTCCTGCATTAACAATGCATCTGCATACATAAAAAATGGGTCTGCCCAACCTCATCAATTTTCCGTTTAGCAAAATCATGTAAAAGCAGCGATTAGACGTTACCAACGTATACCAGCAAATTAAATGATTTCAATCATACTACATGTACATCAGGATTCGGTACAACAGAGGTGATTCCTAAAAATAACGCTGTATCGAAAATGTGCAAATACGTTGATAAGGTTATCTACACAATTGATTCATATAAAATGTGTGGAAACCAAAAGTGTGAACCAATATTAAGCGAACAGACTCCTTTATCGATTGGCCACATTTGAAAACATCTGGCTTAAATAAGATACCAAGCCCGAAAGCACTAGCAGAAACTGGATTCTACTACAGTGGAATAAATAATCAAACAACTTGTTTTAGTCGCAATTTTCAATTAATTGATTAGAAACAATATGATGTTCCAATTGCAGATCATATACAATTTTATAAATACTGTAGATATATCCACACTAAGCTCTCTCAATTGAAATAAAATAGTGTTGATAAGCAGCTATTTGCATATTGAAAATTAATAATTAATGGGAATTATTAATGGTCAAACAACGTTACTTAATTGCATTTGTGTTCGAGTGTTTTTTTTTTGTTTTTTTGTTTATCGCTATACACAAGAATTGAAACTTTTTAAGGCTTGCGGTTAAGTGTATTGCTGCAATTGCAAGTCGCGGTTAACACTAATTCCGGTTAAACATTGTTGTTCTATCAGAATAATTTCCATAGTGACATTAATCAATGCGATTACAGCGAAATTATATTTGGCTTTACAAAAGTGATTTCCCGTCGCTGTAAGAAAACTTGCTGTGAATATACTAATTATGTATACATTGAAATATGAATAAGCACAATTGTTTATTATTTTATAAACACATTTTAATACGTTTACTGCCCATTGCACATTGTTTTATCGTTGCATTAAACACGTTTTTACAATCTTTCATCACCTTTGTTAATGAATTATGAAACATTTCTTGTAACGTCATTAGATTTTCATTAATATTACCATCATATTGTCATTCTTGCACAGTTCTAATACCTGTGCATTTATATCTTCACATTTTGGTTGATGCGCTTACGCATTATACTCTGTTTTATTTAAAAAATTGTAATAAATTTAATGGAAGAAGAAGTTTAAATCTGCGTGCTCTCAGTGCTGAATTGACAATCATTCCAATGTCAATTAACTTTTTAAGATCTTGCACATTTAAATTTATAACGTTTTTTTCGGCTCTCTGGTGCGCTAACTTTTTATTCCTTTTTTCAATGATCTTATATGCAAAGTGATCGAAAAGATTTACGTTCTTTGAGAGCCTTGTTTCCTGGCCACATGCTGTGCATGCTGGTGCTACTATCGCTGCTGTTGTTGCTGCTGCTGCTGTTATATTATAGATTGTAGTAAATAATGAGAAAATTATACATTTACAGTGATAGAATTGCTTACATTCTTTTTGTAAAAGCATTATTGCAAAGGATGTTGACTTTGTTTCTACCATCGGTGTAAAGTCTTGAAAAATTGTTCGTCAACTGCGACTTCAGTGAGTTAGTCGTCGCTGATAATGAGCGGTACATAACTGACGACGTCGTTGAATATTGGTATGTAGTTGAGGAACAAGTTGCTGCTCTCACGTTTTGTTTTCTACTTGTACAAATGTTCTCTACTTTAAAAAACTGCTTTATGCTAGTGGTGGGGTGGCGGTTAACAATCAAGTACCAAATATGATAAAAGATTTAGTGGCCTGAAAATAGAAGTATGAGAGAGAAACTAAACAATCTAAATTATGATCTAACGATTCATTTTTTAACTACGATAACTATAACTAAATAAAATACAATTTTACACGCCCAACTGAACATGTTGCCCCCGTTGAGCAGACGTAGTCTCTCAAAGTACTTATCTTAGGTCTGCATCATACACAGTCGCTATCTCTTTATTTATGGGTACCGCGAGCCTTCGAATGTTCCTCACTATTGTGTCCTTTGCAGTTTTAATTTTTGCTGTGCACACAACACCATCACTACCGGGTAGTACAACACATCCAAATGACTATTGAGAAGGTGTTGTGTTGTCATCCCTCATGATGATGTTAGTTTTGACCCGCATGTTGGCGCCAGTGGAATTCCAATTTGTTCTTTGGCATAACTTGTTCAAGTACTCCATCAAGTACTTCCAGGAGTCTTGCTTGACCTTCTAGACATGCTGCCATTGTGCTAAATGATTGATGCGTAGATCTGTATGGTCTTGTAGCAAGGTTGGTAATGAGACACCGATCAAAAAGTGGCTAGGATACAAAAGGATAAGATCAGTTGCATAATTTGAAATAGGTATCAAAGGACGGAACTATAAGATTGCTTTAATTTTAACGAATAGAGTATTGAATTCTTTATAGGTAAACAACATGCTAAACATTATACAGCGGCTTCCCATAGTCCACCCACATGTGCTGCTTGAGGTGGAATTAAGTATCATCTAATTTACTTTTAAGTGAGGTACATACCATTTCCGTCAATAGGCCAATATTGTTTAATGTATTAGGTAGAAAGTTTTACCATTTGAAATAAGCCAGTCCAACTAAAGTTGATAGATTTTCATGTAGGCCCCATAGTTTCACACAATTATAGAAATATGTGTGTTCTGTTCTTTGCAGGCTTCAGGAAAAGTTACGATAATGTCAATATTCATTCTTTTAATATCTTAAAGCAAGAAATCGGTGCAACCAAAATATTCCCATTAAAGATGCACTGCATAAGATGTGTTTGCAAAAAAATTTATCAAAAATAGTTGAGATGGAATGGCGTATGGGGTCAAAATTTGGCATGCATTTGGCAGTTTGGCATGCAAAATCAGTAACAATTTTTCTGTGGTGTATCACAAACTTTCTAATACAAATTTGATCTAATTTGCAACGGTATACCTTGTGACATATTTTTTTCTTTGATTAGAAAACCACTGTATTTGATATTATTGTGGTTTGCAACTTCTCTTTAAACTAATCCTTTAGTACCTTTTTGTCATGCGATCTCCTAACCTCTTTATAATTCTCTCTCCACTCACGTCCAAACTCTTTTTTCCTCGGGCTCTACCTGCCACAAATTTCGTCGAGGCGAACGTCGGCGCCGCAAGGGAGACTTGTGGAAATAACGATGTTTATAAATAAGTCCATAATTACTCAGAGTTATTGCTCCCACATTTTCATAATCTTTAAAGTAGCAAGGGTTGCGTATTATGTTAACAGATTAAAAGCACAGGATTGTAGAATGCAGGAGAATAAAAGATGGCATTGCGCGTTGTTGAAGGAATTTGAGAAAAAATAGGAATACGAATAGACCAAAAGTGAATACCTGAAAAATTAATAGAATAGATAGCCAAAGGTGCGCAGGTAACGTTTACGGATAAATTAAAATCAGAGACAACCTAAATGGTGGAAGGTCCGGTCTAGAACAGCCAATAATTATATGATTAGGTGGAAGAATAAAAAGATACCAATAAAAATATTACTATGGTATTAATACTACCACTTTCTATAGTAGTATTTTCTTATTCTTACTACTCTAGTATTAAGGAATTTGTAAGAACGACTAGATGATGCTCAATAACTCACCAGGGTCCAGATCCAGCTTGTTCTGTTCAATTACACAGATTGGATTAGACCTACATTTATTTCTTTACTGATTCAATAATAAATGCGAGAGGAAATTACTAAAGCAATTGATATATGGTGCATTAATTTCTGATATGAACGAAATATTGTTAGAAGATTTAAAGTTTTAGATGAACTTAGTAGTAAACTACTATCAAATATATCAGATACTATGTAAATAATAATAAAAATAAGCCATTTTGGTGGATAATCGCATTGTTTTTTTTTTTGACAAATTTTAAACACGCGTAGGACAAATTTGCTTGATTCGGGTTGTTGACTTATCCGTGAAAATTTCGATTTCGTGAAAAGTTTTCTTTCTTGTGTTATTGACAGGTTGACTCCTAGGTTATTCATTGCCAAAGAAAACATGCCACTACAAGTATGTAAACCAAATTCAGTTTAGATAATAACATTTTGGAGATAGTTGTATTTCACATTTGTCTATCCTGGTAACAAAAAAGCGAATAATTAATTAACAAACAAAACACTTGCATCCGGGCAGTTATAAAAATGTCGAAGCATGTGTCTTCAGCGGGGTGAGGTTCGAGGCCCAATGTTTTAAACATTACTTTTTTAGAAATGATTCTTGTAATAAATAATTATATTTTTAACGTGGCTACACGCTGTTGAAAAATAATAAGGATAAACAGTGGATCAAAGAAATATAAGCAACTAGAGACTAACCCATGGTAAAGCATTCGCTGCGTGATCTCCACGATGCCCTCAAGCTCAAAACAAAAACCATAGGACACACTATCGGTTTGGAATTAATACATAAAAACATCTTAACCATGACAATAGACAGAAACGAAACACGTTTTGGTTCGCAACATTAACAATATTAAAATCCGACAAAAATTATCTAAACATCAAACACAATGTATAAGAATGCAGACACAAAATAATACTTAAGCGTTGATGACCCCCTGCAACCTTATTTTTTTTTTTACAATATACCAATCCCTACGCCTATTAACCTAATTTTTTAGTTTTCAAAATACGCATGCCATGATAAAGACACAACCAACATATCCCTCAATACTTCACCAGTAATGAACAGCAGTAATAAAACTACGTCAACCCGGTAAATTTAATATTTCGTTTACAAGGCTGTAGTCTACCTTTATTGTAACTACTGAATTCAATATTTGTATACTTTACAATTTTTCTTTACATCATGTCTTCACGCCATGCGCTCGCCTAACCTCTTCCCAATTTTCTTTCCTAAGTCCACACACTTTCCTCTCCGACTTTAACTGTCACTTTACTTTCCTGGAGTCTAACCCTTTTACACCCTCTATTTACTGCAGACAACAAGCTATTTAAATAAAAATTTTGAACAAAATATATTTCTTAAAATTATGTGAACAAAAGTATTCAACGGCGTTATGTATAAATTATAGATTATATATTAAATTACGATTTATTGATCAGAAATGCTTGAAGAAATGACATTGCAGTTTTACTTAGTATACTACAAAACTAACTGAAACTGCAAATTTTTATCATTAGGTCTAATATTATATTACTATTGATTTTGTTTCCCACCAACAGTTGCACGTGTAGATTTTTTAATCCGATTGCCAACCACCACTGTATTTTTCCACCAGTTCACCGGACACGAGGGCAACGGTTTATCTGTGTGGGTTCAGTCAGTGGTTCATTCAACTAAACATGATCAGCAACGACAAACATTTGCTGGAGTTGCAGTTGACGAGCGGTGTGAAGTCAGAAATAAGCGAGTCGGCCGTTTTAGGTTCTGAGTCGACGCCTCTTATGGAAAAATACACAGGGCTCCCAATTTACTGCATGCACCTTTTTTCTATGCACCGAGATTCATTTGATGTTTTTGAAAACAGAAAGGGCATGTAATCCTCTATCTATTGCTATCAAAATATATACCAGAAATAAACGTATTAAAAAATAAGTTTTGTTTAGATTTAGTTAGGCTTGCAGTGAATAGAGGGCATGCGGAAAGATCAGAGTTGCGAAGAGCGAAGGGGTCTAAAAAGCAGTTAGAGGCGAAGACGAGAAAAGTATGTATATGGGTAGAAAGGGAATTGTGAAGAAGTTAAGAAAGAGCTTGGCAAAAAGGAAGTTAAGGATTGGTGTAAAGGAAAGTTGTGGAAGGTTATGCGTAACTGGGTAAGTTCTGATGGCAAACGTCCGTGTAGTGGCGATTATGATTGACTGATGGCGTCTCCCGCTAGGTCAAGCTAAAGACGTGCAGGTACTGGTTCGAGATGGGGCGCTTAACGGTTTCTCGAGTTTTGTTGAGGGACATTGAGGTTTATTGGGTTTGGAACATGTAGGTACCCGAGGATATTAGTTTATGGCGGGGTGCTGACAAGTTTCTTGGAAGGTCGGATTTGGGAAAGCGTAGAATATTGGATTATTGTGGAATGTTAGATGAATTAAAAGATTTTAGGATATCCTTACAGTACAAAACTATCATATATAGTAGTTGTAATAAAGGTAGACTACACTTCTTGTTTTCTTATCATAATTGAACTTGTACAACCTGTTAACATTATTCAAATAAATCCTGATCCATTTGATACAACAGAAAAAAAATTATTGAAATTAGTTTTTGGATAATTAATTATCAAAGTCATATTTTCTGCGCCCTAGAAACTAGAAAAAACATATCGAAAACGTTCTTCTACCAGCGTGCTTTTCACTTCTTGGTGGCGAGCGGCTGATCGATGGCTAACGGCTGATCGGTGGCGAACGGCTGAGCGATGGCGATGAGTAGTGCGTGGTGGTGTCTACTGGGTACTGCCGTGCGGTTGGGTTTTTTTGACAAGGTGTGTTGGATGAACCTCTTAGGCGCAGTACGCTGGGCGGTTAAAATCACTTGTTGCAGTGGACCCCCGAAGCGGACTCCCCTTTCCAAAGGAAATGATGTGGGCTCTGACTTCAGTATTCGAGTTCAAACTCCGGTGGAATCTCTTGTGGAAATGAAATCTCCAATGAGGAATTCAATGTTTGTGACTTGTAGTAGCTGAGCTTTTTATATTACATTGGGATAGCAGGATTTGATTTTATTTCCGTTTGAGACTAAATACGAAACTGACTTTTATTTTTGAATATTAAAAGGCGACATGAATGGAGATATTAGTTCAATGGAAAGATTAACTTCGTGTTTGTAAACTCTATTAATTATGGTCAGTATGATCATCGTAGTTGTTTTTTTCATTTAGAGATATGAAGTGTGTAAGATTATAATAAAAATAATAATGGATTTTGACGACATTCAACGAGGATTATTAACTAGGTAATTAAGCAGGATTTCATTGTAAACTTATATAAAAATTAAAGGTTTAAATGATTTAATTTTAATTATATCACGGTATTCATCTGAATAAAAATCTATCAATTTAAATTGGGTGCAAATAAATCTATAAAATAACCACTTAAAATGCAAATATGCAATAAAAATATGCAATACCAAGGCTAATTCAGTTTTATTTTGTAATTTTTTTATGGATCATTAGTGGCCAGTATATTAACTACAATAGGTTTGTCTATGTTTGAATGAACAGTATTCTCATTTTCTACTGTATTGACTATTCTTATTTCATCATCAAAATTTACACACAAAATTTGCATTAATTGTTTGTTAATGGCTTGTGTTATACTGCATTTCAATACGCGAATGTGCTTTTGTGTTAAAGTTATCCTCAACTCTCGGGTTGAATTAAAATTGAATTAATTTGTTGTTAAAAGACTTAATCTTTGTAAAGAAATTCATAAAGATAATTTATAGAATAAATTTGATAATTTTCCGTTAATTGAATTTCATATTTAATTCAATTTGTGATTGTTGTTCTTTACAGTTCAGGTTAAAGTCTATCTGTAATTTTCTCATGTTTCACTTTACGTTAATTTTTAATGGTTAACGGATATTCATGGTGCTAAATAAGGTAGAAGAATTGGACAATTTTATCATTAAAATCAAAAATTGCTGACTCACTCTTAGGAGGCACTGCAAACGTGGTGCTTGAAGAATAATTTCACCGTACCTAGATGAGTGCAGAGAATGTTATTTTCATACTTAATTTTTGCTTTTGACATGCTTAGGTTGTCTGTTTCAATTATACAATGAAAGGTTTTATTAAATTTAAAATTCTATTAGTGTTTTTATACCATCTGTGTATTTATGTATTCATTATGAATAGCATCTAATCCTTTCCGGAAAAAATTGATTTGTGATAAAATTTAAATGTGCTTTAATTTTTCAAATTTCCATTTATTTTACATGGTTGTAAGTGTAATGGTTGTAACATGGTTGGGAGTGTTTTTGTTTTGTATGGGGGCTTCTAACCAACTTGGCCCGTCATTGTAATAATTTTCATATGAAATTAACCATCAATGAAAATTGTTATTGCATTATTCACAGTGGGTAAATAATAAACACATTGAGGTAAAATTACGTTTTGCTCAAAAGTTAGTTATTGAATTAGTTGACATTTACTTGTTAATCAATTTTTAGGATTCAAAGTAAAGTTTCGAAATTCTATTTTGCCCCTGACTTCGCCATTGAATTTTCTGTGTTTCTTCTTATTAAATATTGGCCCTCTAGGTAATTTTTTAGGAATTCGACTTTATATTGATTACATACAATTGGGTAATTAAATTGTACTTTGCTCTGTTAATATAATTTTTGAACTGGGATTAAACGGATTTTCACTTTTTTTGATTTTAGATTATTGCATTAATTTTGTTTGTGATAATTTGATTTTTATCGATGTCATTGATGCGGCAAGGGCGCAGACAAAAGCCTTTGAATAACTATTAGGCTGGCTGATTAGAAACACTTGTAATTGGAAAGCTTGAAGGTTCACCAGTTTATCCAGAAAAGGTAACGCGGTTTCCTTCATAATTTGAAAATGTCTTATGAAATTGAATGCCCCATTATTATGAATTTCATACAGTTTATAAGTTTGAGTTGGGAAATGGATAAATCTATTTTTGTCGTGATGGTTGGTTGCGCATGCATCATCTATAGGCGTGTTTTAACTGGCATGGGTAGCTTCCGTAGCGGGTTGAATGTTGGTGGATGCAGTTAGCACATTGGCGTTTTGGTTTTCTTGCTCTTTCGGGGTGACTTAGTCAACGTTTACGGTATATTCTGGCGCCATATCAACAGTTTTGGAATCTGTTAGAGACTTTGGCCAGAGTCTCTGGTCTATCTGGACGAATGTACAGTCGCATGCCCTTGATCTCCCTTTCTTTGTTTTTACTTCTTACTGTAGTGTACCTTATGGATCTCATTTTGCAATTTCCCTAGGTAGGTGTGGTATTAGAACGGTAATATGGATGCCTTCTTGTGGTAGACTACAACTAGCACTTTTATTAATAAAATGTTGTCTCAACAAGAAACACCTGTTACTTATTATTTTCTTTGTAGTTCTTACTGTATCTGCACTGAACTTGTTTATTACACACTTGCGTTTTGCGGAACCAAAATTTAGCACTTCCCATTAATAAAGTTTTCTCAACTTACTGCACAAACTAACGCAAAAAAAGTTTTTCAAATAATTTTGATAATATCGATGTCACCTTAATCGGGAACTTGTTTGAGAATAAAGTTTATTTGATTTTTTGGGTTGTATTCTAATTTTTTCTATAGACTATTTTTGTAAATATTATTTATTTCAAAAGATATAGTAAAAACATTTAGTAACTTCGGTATAGGCACAGGGAAGAAGAGCTTTATATACCCGCGGTACAAAGATCAAGGTTCGGCGCCGTCCAGCTATTTATATTTTTAAATACCGCAGTAACTTCCTCCTCCGTAAAATAAATGTTTTGATATCATTATGATTTGTTTTGGTGAGTATAAGAAGGTAAGCAGTAATTGATTGTAGAGTTGATGTCCAAATAACTTGGTTGATCGTCTTGTAATCAATTCCTGACTTGATTGAGATGATGTAGATTTGGGTCTTGAAGCGGGAGCCTTGTTTTTAATAAATATTTGATGTTTTAAACAGCATGTTTGGCTTGTTTTCTACCACATCTGAGAATTCAGAAAGCCAAAAACGCTATTTAATTAAATCAAATATTTGTTAAGATTTAAAGTAAAGTTATGTCAATACAATAATTTCATATGTTTATTTTTATAAATATACCTACATGTTATGGTTCGTTTTGTTTCAACAAATTATGTTCGCAAGTAATAGAAAGGTATAAAATTATGTTAATTGTAATTCAGTAATTCAGATATTTACATGTGGAAAATATTGCTTTATGATGAAATCAGTTTTACTCCTTGTGATGGGGTTTATATATGTTAGATGAATAAAATAGGCGACCAACAACACGAGCGTTGCTTTACTGGATATGTCAAGTACTAGCGTGTGATTGGGAAGCACATAACCTTACTAGGCGTTGGCCGCATATGATGACATCGTGTGCTTTGGGATGGCAGGGAGGTTATAACAACTTTACCATTGATTTTTGATTTCTTAACTTGGATGGTATTGATAATAAGGTAAGAATTTGATATATATTTGTTGTATACGAAACATTACCTTCAATCGCAGAAAATTACAATTACTAAAACAAATCAGCTGCCAAGCGGCCAGTGGTGGGAGGTCGAGTATTGTGTCGGTTTACATCGGAAGGGTTACGCTCACAGTTACACATCACGAAGCTATATATACACCCGGGTACTAATGAGACTAATGATGAAAACAATAATTTCTTATATAATTGACAAAAGCGGTTGACATAAGCATATTTATGCAACCAAGTAGTAAAAAGAAATAAAAAATCTAGAACATGTAAATGTTGAACACCTTAAAAAGCAGATGACTATCTCTAATTCAAGTAGAAGTTTATGCAGAGTTTTTATGAGCATGAAAAATGAGCATAAAATTATTTTATACACTGAAAAAAATGTTGCGCCATCCCCTCCTTTATAAGAAAGTCGGTTATGCTTGGCATATGAAAAATACTTAGATTAAAGACGTGTTCAAACATAAAACTGCAGTATGTACCATGAAACCATAGTAGCCTCTAGGAAACCCATTGTAACAGCGGAATAATTGCTGCAAGACAGCTTTCTTAACTCAGAACTAGCAAAATAATACACTGTTTTAATTGAAGTTTATATTTAAAAACTTTGATTAACAAGTTTCCAACAGTTGAAATAACAGGAGAATTATTTCAATGAAAGGATGTTGCAATAGATTAATGAAATATCAATTCATATCCAGAATAACCAAGGACCAAATCGCTAAGATTGCGAGACGCGAGAAGGTCATCACAAAAAACATCTCGGTAGACTTATGAAGAGGTGGAAGAACAGCTTGGCATCTATCAAAAAGGCTCATAAGCACGGTTAACACACGCCCATAAGTTTCCGCTAAGAAGGAGAAGACAATTCAATATTAATTAAATAAATATTTAAACAAGATGGTTAAAATAGTTGCATATATACCTGGTTTACTTGGGCGATCAATGGCAAACTGATTGCAAATATCGTTATTAGACACATTTACGTAAATGTAGCATGTCACGGCATAGTCATCGCGATTGCCGCTTTTGTTGCTACTCCCATTACTACCTGGTCCAGTACCCGGTGCGCCTCCAGTGTCCATCTCATTAACCGATGCTGTCGGCAGGTGCCCCACGTCGTCGGCAATCACCATCGTACCGCGGTTCGTCATTAGAATGCAGCTGAGTAGCATGCTGATCCTCAACATACTATCAATCTGGAATAAACCGGGAACTTTAGTTACTATTGGAATTATAGAAAATATATGTTATATATTTATGTCGTAGGTAAACATTTGTTTTTTTTGCAAATACACACGAGCACATTTTAACATGAATGAGTGAAATATTAGAAGCAGTACAATGATAGCGGTGGTAGCATTTTGGTTACACAGAAATGGCTGTGGTTGAAACATATATAAATGACAGCATGTTTTCAACACAAATTGCTATTCTGCTGCACGCATATGAAGCATTTCTCTCTACAATGTAGAATACAGAAACTTGCTTTTTGTAATATTTATGCTGGCCCAATAAAGCACCAGAATGTATGAACTCCGCTTTCACGTGTGCAAAAAGTTAAGCACTTATATTGGCTTGCTTTGAAAATTATAACTTTTTGGAAACATGGTATACCATAATTTCTATAGTATTTCTTGTTCACTTTTGTGGTAGACTAAAACAGAACAGTGAATATTCTGGAACTGAAGACTCAATTTGACATAAAATAAGTTTTTGTTCCTATAATTCTCAGTAATTGTTACGTGTTTCTGAATTTTGTTTCTGTATTTGGTCAGTAATAACATGTGAGGAATTTGTAGAATTGATTATAGCTTAAATCAATACCAACTGGTATAATTCCAACTGCAAGCAAACAACTGTAAGTCTAAATAAACTCCTGTAGTACAGCATTCACAAAATCGGTAACTACCTGTTAAAAAATGACTCAGAATTTATACACAAAAACGCAGAAGTTGAATATAGTTACAATTATTTGTTTTGATTATCTTTTCAGTTGAGCCTAGAATTGTTGTGCAGAGATAATTATTACCAGTTTTTAATGTGCACAAGAGGAACTGTTAAATCAATGTTGATCCATTGGCCCCAAACTACAAAATGGTGTCTCGTAATGCTAGGGTTGGAGGATCAGCTCAATACCATAAATAAACGAAGTGAAATCATTCCCTTGATGCCCGGGCAGTGGCACTAGCAAATAAATTACTTCTTTGTTCCCATCTCAACCAATCTCAAAACCGTGTTCTGAGATAGCATATAATCGAAAAGATCTCTATAAATCACTGGTTTCATATCTACGTTCAAGTAGAATTGTATCGTTAACAGCTGTCAATAATGTCTTCAGCGACAGGGTATATTCAGGGGATTTGAGTCCTGCTGTGAGTTTATCTTTCAATATAAATTCTCACAGTATCCATTCTTAATAATTGCTAATATCTATGCAAGTGCCGTATAATAAAGTGCATTAAGTTTTAGTCATTAATGAAGAATTTCTATTTACCCTGGACTGCATTGAGCAAAAACAAATCTTTATATTTCAAAATAAATATAACGCGTTGTTTCAACACGTTTTGATTTTTACATTGCTACTGGCGATAAAATCAACAAAAGGAAATAAAGAAGGAAATAGGAGGCATTAAAAAAGCATGACGACCGAGTACGCAGACAGGATGATAACTCCAGGCGCGGTAGTAAATTAAGGTTTGCCAATGCGGACAAGAATAACGAAAAGCAAACACGACAGCCTATCGATACTGATGGCAATACACCCGATGACTTGACCTATATCTATATTTTAACAGAGTAATTCATTCAGGAGAAAGTATAATAGGGTTGATTTATACATTTCATAGTATGTATTACAGGATTAACTTGCTATTAGAAATTTACTACCAAACTAATGTTTAAAAATTAGAAATATAATTATCATGTATATTACAAATTTAAATTTGTTTCTTTGTACATAATACGATGGGATCTAACCTAACCCAAAATGTTATTTTTTGTGCTTTTATTATAAGAAAATATATAATACAGGGTTATAGTAAACGCGGATTGGAAAAAAATAGTCAAAACTTAAAAGGATTTGCCGAGTTTTATTGTTATCCGAGCACATGAGTTATAGATTTTAGGATGTTTAATTTTGGGTCAAACTGTGTTGAGTACCAAGTATTCACGGCTGGCAGATGACACTACAATATGGGCCATTCTATCGACATTTGAAAGTAGAAATTTGATACAATCAAAATTTTAATAGACCACGTAAATTGGTAAATTGGCGATAGCTTATACATGGTAATGATTATTATTGTTATTTGTACAATAATACCATCAACAGGAAAGATTAATGTGTCAAAAAAAAAGATATCTAAAATCGTAGTTTTTAGACATCCAGGCCTGGCTCAACATCTAGGGTCCAGACTTTAATCACGAGACGATTCTGTTGTTATCAAGAACAAAATGCCACAAAATAAGAAGAAAAGTAGTTTTGTACTTAGTCCAGTTTTATTTTATTTCATGGGAATGCGTTTTATACCTAAAACCATTAAACTGAAAACTGGAAACATTACACAATTAATCCAATATCAATAATTAACTTGTTGTCAATCTTTTAAGCAAACCTAATTATCATCATAATCTTTAGTTTTATCCTTTTTGTACTTATATGCCTATGCCAAGTATAGGGTTTTGAGGTGTGCAATTGTAAGTGTAAAACCGTACTCGTAGGCTATTTGAGGTGACTTTGTACCTTAACCAAATGAACCAATTAACTACAAACAATAATTTTGCATATATTTATTTTTCAATGTTGTTTATACATATACATACTTATAAAACTGTCCCCATTGGGCTACAGATTGCGCAAAGTTCAGCTTCGAGAAAATAGCTACAAATCATTAATATTTCCAATAAGAAACCATCAAAACAATCGGTATACCTGCAGACACTAATGGTGTTTTTGATATAATAATAAGTAATAATAAATAATTTATTGGTTTCATTTTATTTGTCATATTTACAATGAATTCTTGCTTATATTAGTTATTGTTTACTACTTAGTAACAAGCGTACTTGTACTTGGTGCTTACTGTGTTTTCTGGAATAACTGGTTGCTGCTTCCTGCAAGCGGATTGAACATTTTGTTTAATTATTTCATTTTTTAACAGCACTGCTATTGCACATACTGAAAGAACAAGTACTTTCATACCACCGAATAAAAATCTCAAAAGTACTGTGTTCCTGTTTTGCAAATGCTGGAGGAATGTAGAACTCTGGAATTTTATGTACAGTGTATGCAGAATCGTTTCCTACAAAACGGCTGGTGATTAATTCAGAGTTTTCTCTCGGCATAGACTCAATTCGGAAACAATTACATGATGCACATGTGTTGCACGTAAGATAATACTTCATCGATATCGTATTCCCGGTTCTGGAATACTTCAAGTTGCAGGATCATCTGAAGGCTGAATCTTGCAACCGAGCGTTCTCACTTGACGTTTGTGTTCTAATGCCTAACATTTATACTTCCAAAAAACAAATTAAAAATTGTGGTATGTACCATATCATCAATCATGTCATATGTACATAAACATCCAACCATAGTACATTTGCGGTAAATTTATGTGACACTTTATTCTCGTTAAAATTATTAATATCGTGCAATATTTGCAGCATTTTAGACATGTCCTTATGTTTATTAGTATATTTTACTCACATAAATTAAGGAACCACTTTTCTAAATAAATTTCTTGTACTGCTTCTAGAACTTACGGGAAACCATTTTTAGAGATCGTAAATGTCTTCTTTCCTAACACTATTTCCACGTTTCCGGTTTTCTGTTCTGCTTGAACATTTTCCACAATTACTTATTAATTATTCTAAAATATCTCATTACCTGGTCATAGTTTACCACTTCACTTCCGAACCGTCCGCGGCTCTATCCTTGCTCTTAGACTCTGATTCGAGGGCGCGCCAGGCAGGTCTATTAACAACTAGAATATTGCTACCTAGCCTACACCACCCTAAAGCAGTAAACCATAAAATGAGTATAGACCAGCAGTAAGATTCAACTGCCTTCTTCGATTATACAGACGTAATTGTAAATTCCTGTGGTGGGTTGCAGAAAATTGCTTCCTTCTCGCTTGGCACCTATTGGAATTTGTATGATATGACCAACGTACAGTAGTAGTGGCTATATAATGGCCATATAAATATAATATATATAACTCAATAGTGAATTGTGAGATATGAGCAGAAAATCTAACTTGGTAACTGAGCATATTTATACACTCGTATATTTTAGTTTAATGTTATTTGTTTAATACGTGGACCTCTTCATTTAAAATATAGGGTCAATACATTATGTAAGATAAGCAATCGCTCGGTAGGTGAAGGTTGCGTTCCGAAACTAATTCTAATTGCTTTCATGAACCCTTCTCAAACGGTTGGATATATGGAGCAAATGATTCCAAGTGGCATGCTATTCTCAAAATAAAATAATCTCATGCAGGAAAGAAACATTTTAAATAAATCTCTTTAATAGTGTGCAGCCAGGAACACAGATGAGGATTATTAATGCATAAATGCAATAGAAAATAGGAGGGTTTGAGTTGTAATGGAGTGTAATGGAGGGTATGCAATATTACATCGAATGACTATATCATTAATTTAGTAATTGTGCATTGTTCCAGCTTGTTACAAATTCCACACAAATGTCAAACGAAGTGTTGTACATGTACGGCTTCCCTACAACTGTCCTTCAGGTTGATTGACAGTGCAGACACATGCAGATTCTGAAAAAGCGTGCAGAGTATAACAATGAATAAAACTGCGAACATATTGGCAACCGCATAGTTTAGATTAGAATATTTTAGTTTTGCTGCCTTGTGAAAACCACGGTTTCCAATATCGAATTCAGAAATCACATAAACTTCCTACCATATTTCGTAGATTTCACATTCATCATTAAGATTTGCACGAACACTGTCAACAATATATAAAAAACTGTTATTTATTGCGTAAATATTATTTCGATTTTATTTTCCGTCGCAAGCTGCATCTTTAAACTTTTATATAGATCACGGTCGCCACCTCCTTTAACACGCTCCTTCTGGTCCAACACTGATACACCATTATATATGGCCACAACTCAATAAGACATCAGAACATATATTATATTTGCCTGCACAATTACTTTAATTACGCCGACATTACACAGTAATGATCATGCAAAATGAAGAAATTCGCATTGAATGGCTTCTAATTCCCGGGACATTCCAATGACAGGCTAACTTCGTCCCGGTCTACTGTGCAATGTGTCGCAACTCAGTGACCAATAAATAATAACAAAATAAGTTGTAACTCGTAGGTTACTTGGTGGATAGCTACATTCGAGTTGCAACATTCTCAATTTGCAATAATTATCTTTGAGTTGAAATTTATTTATAATTAAGAAATTAAATTCCTTTAAAAATAAATTTAGACTTATTTCCATCCCTACTTAAATTTTTTCTGTTTTATATATAATTTGTTAAATAAATGAAATATTAGTTAACTACGAAATTTCTTAAATTTTTAAACAATTTTGACGCTAAAAAAACACTTTTGAAGATTTTGACACAAATTATGTTTTAAGAATTTACTCTTGAGTCGAATGGTGCAAACCGAATTGCCATCTTTAAAGGCATCCAACTAAAGTCGGATTTCAGCATTGCGTAAATCGATTGTTTTTTCGTTCATCCACAAGATCCAGTCTATCACTCTATTAAATTTTCGATGACTTCAACAGAGCTAACCTAAAAACAGTATCTAAGCACGGTTTGCAGGAACAAAATACAACAAGAGAGCAACTCTTTTAAATTATGTCAGATATATTTTTATACCCAAATAATATATCTATTAAATATATAAAAACAAACATTGTAAATTACCAATTTCAAAGAAAAAAACTTGTGTTAGTTTTTTTTATAAAATAATGTTAGTTGCGCCATCTAGTGGTAAGTTTCTTTAACAGTGGTAAAGCATGTTGTCGATTTTATAGCATGTCGTGTAATTTTTAAGGTTATAGTTACGCTTGCAGTAAATGGAGGGCGTGCGGAAGAATCAGAATAAAAAACCGAAAAAGTTTGAGGCAGTTAGAGCCGGTGAAGAAAAGGGGTTAGACAGGCTGCACAAACCCTTCTAGAAAGGATTTGTCACTTTAGAACTTGGCGCTTATCAGAGAATTTCTCGCCTACGACAAAAACAAAGAAAATATCAAAGTACACTCACGACAAAGATAGACTGAACGTTTGCGCGGGAGACCTTTGCACATTGCATATCTGTCAGTGCATCTTCGTATAAATTTCGGCTGATTCTTGCTGCTTCCGGCACGTGAGTCCGTTATTTGCAATTAGCGGCATTTGGTAGCAATTCGCAGCAATTGGTTATTATTAGATATTCCGTTTTTATTTTCTGTGAACATTTACTACAATGCCTTCTCGGCGTTCCTGCTGTGTTCCAGGCTGCATAGGCAAAAGGGGATTTGTTTTTCCTGGGGGACGTTCTGAAGAAGATGTGAAGGTAATTTTATACGGAGTTTAATAGCAAATGGCATTTATCAAACTTTTCGGTATATAACAGCGATGTATAGCATGGATTTGGACTGTAAACAATCTTCTTCATTGAACAATGACATGCAGTGAGATTTGTGTCTTCATTGTGTTTGCATCACTTACTCAATTCTCAAAATTGTTTCACAATTGGTTTGAACCACATATGCAAACTAAGGTATTACCAAATTCTTGACACAAATTTGTGTATGTATTGCCTACGTAAAATTTGAATCCAAATTTTCAATGAATTTAATTTTATATTATTGAGGTAGTGCGGACTCAGATATGAGCCAGTCAGATGTAGAAGTTGAGGATATGCAAGGAGTTGCCATAGATAGTACTTCAGACTTGTTATGCAAGCGCTCACGTTCTGTGGACGATGCAGCACCACTCGTTCCAACAACTGAACCGGTTGAAGACAAGAAGAAAGCAGAAGGTCTGTCGTTTGTGTTCTGGAAGACCTAGCAACCTACGTCAAGCCTACAGTTTTGCGTCTTGTGAGGCGTGAGATTCGAGCATTCGATAATGTTAGACACAACTTTTTCTATGACCTGCAGAATTGCATGGACAATGCATTGTACATGAAGTTGAATGTCTAGAATAAGAATTATTTGTAATGTCTGAATTATTAGTTTTAAGAATAATTTGTTGTCACCCAAAGTATGTACATTGTAATAGTAACAGGTGGCTCAAGAGTTTGCCATCCACAATGTGTATATTTGCTGCATTCACAATTCTTATGGAAAAATAGCAATGAGTGCGAGTGAGATGGATATATGCAATGTCGTCCTTTGGCAAAGGCGAGCATTCTACATATGCGCATGTTAGTTCCACATTCCAATACTGAAACTCAAAATACATGGGGGTTTGCGCCGCCTGGATTCAGACGTGCCTGGAGAGAGAATTGTGAAGAAGTTAGGAGAGCGATTGCCGAAGAGGAAGTAAAGGATTGGTATAAAGGGAAGTTTCAAAGCACAGAAAAATCGAATACAGTAGTTTTATAATAAAAGAAAAAAAAATTTGTCATAAGGTATACCGTTGCAAATTAGATCAAATTTGCAAAAGATAGTTCGTGGCACACCACACAATAATCTTTACTTATTTTGCATGCCATCTTGGCTAATTTTGATAAGTTTCCATGCAAACTCATCTTATTTTGACAAGATAGTTTCACTCTAATCAACAGGTTTTTTGCAGCTCATCTTTAATGGGAATGTTTTGATCGCACCGATTTCCTGCTTTGACAAATCAATGAAATTAATATTGACATTATTGTAACTCTTACTGAGTTCTGCAGAAATCATAGATTACTCATGTTTCTATGGTAGTGTGAAATGGGGGCCACATGAAAATCTATCAACCTTAGTTGGACTGGCCTTCACTTTGGTTGATGCAAAGATAAAATTGCAATACTAAAATTAAATATCAACAAATAAAATGGAAAGCTGCAAAAGTGAACGTACTTTTTGATAATGTTTATGAATTTCTCAATGATAACTGATTCAAATATAATTATTTTCCAGTGTGTAGTGTTTTTTAGGGGTGACGAACAATATGCTGATGGTTTACTGTATTATTTGATGGTAATTTATAATAACATTATTACAGGTTTACCAAATTACCACTTTTTGTGTATGAGCTGACATTAAGGTCATATCTCATTAACAAATTAGGTATGAATTTTTTAGGTTAATGAAAAGGTCAATTGGTGAATTAATATAGATTGCAAGACAAAAACAGAATAAACGTTATTAGTTCTTCTAGAGAAAGTTACTAACCTATGAAGTAGCTTGACCATTTATAAAATTATGCTTATGTTTCAACTATAAAACAAACATCTGGCAAAAGGACAGCAAAATATAGTTTATAGTTTGGCATATTCATAGGTTTGCAAAAGTCGGAAAAAAATTATTATTTCGCGAACATAGAGTTTGGAATCCCCTAATAAAATCTAAACAAAAAAATAAAAATAAACTATTGCGGTGTTTGTAGATTACCTTGGTTTATCATAAGTGTTTTACAATGGTAGCAATCACGATACAACAAATCAGTAGTAATTTATTGTATCGTGATTGATTGGAAGTAATTGCGTATCAACTACGATTTTAGCAAATTTTGGCGTGATTGATTATATTTGGTTGGTACTCTCGAGTCTAGTGTGCCGCTGCTCCATCTCTTCTAATCTACAACCTTTTTACCTCTAGTAGAGGTATTGGATTATGATTGGTGATCTGGTAGCCGTAAAAAACCTAAGCCAAATTGTAGCATTATCTCATCTTGTTCTTACAATAAATAAAAATATATAATATTAATAAATAATATATAAATTACGCCTAATACAATTAAAAATGTATGGTTACTTTAGAATATTTCATTTTGATAATTTCAGAGATGCAGGCAGTTAAATTCAGTCTGTTAAATTTGTATTGTCGGCAGCAGCCCACTTTAGCAATATAATAGATCGGCCAACGGAAAATTACAAACCAAATTTGTCTTTTTAGTTTGATCCGTATTTGACGCTCATAACCATGCTGTCGTTAAATCCACTAACAATGTTCGTTCTCTTAAGTTTGGTTTGTAGCCAACTAAAGAAGTAATTGAGGTAATGTATAAAACGTGTTTGATGTGTTGCATTCTTCAGTAGCTTCAGACACTCAACAAAAGCTCGCTTTTGTTACTGAAGAAGGCATCGCATCAAAAACGTTTTAAACATTAACAAAATAGTAAATTTACCGTAATATAATGAATGTCAAACACATTGCTACCAATATCAACGAAGCACTGAAGTTATATATGATATCCCTTGAATTCGTTTCGGTAATTGTATACCTCTTAGTTTAATCCGGCCCTAAGTCTGGATTATAAAGAAGAGAAAAGAATAAATCAAAATCGGCAAGGCCTTGTCTCTTTTCACATTTTCTACAGTGACATACCAAAGAACAAACTAATGAGGAAATGTCTTCCAAGTCAAGGATATTTTAACGATACAGAGTTTATTGTTGCAAAAGGCCCACGTCCAAAGTCTTGCGGATCTATATAGAATTCTGTATCTATACCACGTAGAAAGTGAGCTCATAATACAAATTCATCCCAACCTAACTTTTCGTTCATATTTTTTATATTTACCTTGAGAAAAATTTATTATGCATTTATGACTACAATGACTGTAGTTCTGAATTTGCAAGTCAAGGCAACTTCATGCGCTTATTCATATTATTATTCAATTTTATAAATCCCTTATCATCATGACCCATTATCTTAAATAACACGAAATGGCTTCGGATTTGCGTTCCAGCGCTTCCTCAACACCCTACTATAATACCACAACAATAAAACTAATTACAATTAAAAAGACACAATTAAAGTTTACAATCCAATAAAACAAAAACCTAAAATCCAAATTATTACCAATCTGAAAAACCGTTGTAAATGCTTTTACACATACTGACCACGTTATTTACAGAATTACCAGAGTATTCAGAAAAATAAATTAAATAAAATTGCACACCGATCAATAAATTTTTTAAAAAATTACCATCCCTTTATTTGGTACCAATTTTTATAAATATAGTGTAATTTAAAAAAAAATTGAAATAAGATGCAGACCCAGTGCTGCAGAATACATAGTACATAAGCATTGTCTAAAAAAATCACATAAATATTCAAATTTGAAAAAACAATATTTATTCTAAAGACTTATAATAATTTACTACAATTAGAAATGAAATTTAATGTTTAAAAGCTTTTAGTGTAGGAAATTGTATTCCATTTATATATAGGATGATTGTTACATTTATAAATGGTGACCATAATTTATATCGATTATTTAATT